>CAUYRT010032926.1:0-11991 GCA_963574885.1 Lepilemur ruficaudatus
TAATTGGCCAACTAAAAATATATAGAAAAAATTAGCCGGGCATGGTGGCCCATGCCTGTAGTCCCAGCTACTTGGGAGGCTGAGGCAGGAGGATCGCTTGAGCCCAGGAGTTTGAGGTTGCTGTGAGCTAGGCTGACGCCAAGGCACTCACTCTAGCCCAGGCAACAAAGCAAAACTCTGTCTCAAAAAAAAAAAAAAAATGCTACATTAAACACAGTAAAAATTACTGATATATGTTAACAAAAGCATTTACTAATGCAGAAAGCTTACCACTATCCTTTTAACTTGTGTCATTGAAATATCACTCACTAAAAAAGTCCATTTGAATGAATTCTACCATCCCATACCCCAAAAGGAAAGAGAAACTGCACTATTTTTATCTTCTCCTTTTCAAATTGTTAACAAAAAGCATTTTCCTCCCAAAATAAACTATTTAAATGTGAGTCCAGGCTGTCACCAACTTCCAGAGATAACATTTCAGCTCTAAGTTGGCTGGCATATAAACTCACTAGCAGACGCTCCACGAATTCTAAACAACTTAGTTTCCTTTCTTGGTCTACATGTTTAAAGGAAAAACGAAGACAGTTGTTCTAGATACTAGTTTCACCGTTCTAAAGTTTAGGAATTTAAGTTTTAAAGTTTTTGTCAGCAAATGCTATTAGAAAACACACTGATGATGTCTTTTAGGAAATTTCTACTTGATTTCTTCATTTATATTAAGATTTACATTGTGTTCAGCTTAATATTCATTTCCTGAGAACATTCATCTATTTTCAGCTTGTTACCTTTTCTCATTAGTCTAGCACAGAACACAAATCTCCAACATTTTGGCAGAAAGACAGCAGTAAAAAGGTAAAATAAATCTGTTTACCACAACAGGCTTTAAACATGATCTTGCTCATCAAATCCCGCCTGGGGTGTGGTCTGGTGGCAGGGAGCCATGAAGAAGCTTCCCAAGACCCTTGTTTAATACCCTCTCCTTTGCATTCCCCCCAGAGAAGCCCTCAGAAAGTTCCACTGTGGTTCATTGCTGCACCGAGAATCTAGTTTAATTAAACAACTGTGGCAAAGGGATTATTTCCTGGGACGTGTATGAAAATTCCATGGCCACAATAGTGACCAAGCTTCCACTGAAGAATAAGGCACTCTCAGAAGTGAGCAAAGGCATCTTCCAGAACTCAGTTGCTGTTGATTTTACGTTGGTAAAACTGGCTTCGATGGGAAGATAAGTTCCAAGTCAACGAGGAAGGGGAGGCCGAAGGTGACTAACGTGACGTATTTTCCAACATGGTGGCAAAACCAACAGCTTCATTAAGCAAAAACCACAACCACTAAAGGAAACTTAGACTGTTTCCTCATAAAGCAAGTTAATCAGAGATAACACAATTTCCTAAATCTTATCGCTGAACTAAGCAAAATGTTTAATTAAAATACGAAGACTGGAATTCATAAATGCAGCAGACTAAAAGTTTAGTTTATAAAACCCAATGTGGTATACCAAAACTTAAACTCCTGATTTTCTTAGGATGTCATTATATTTATCTTTTTTTTTAAAAAAAAAAAAAAAGCAAAATTAGGGCTTACTTATGATTACTCTCTGGCAAGCCCATTTACTCCCTTGTTTCCAAATTAAGGAACTCTCTACTCCTGAATTCCTCCTGGCCCTGGTAGAGATATCTATTTTAACCTACTGCTATTCCTGTACGGACAGCTGGCAGATTCCACCTGTCCGCAGGAGATGTTGTCAAAGTATCAAATGTCCCCAAGGCCTCATGACATACTGTCACCTGCCTTGAATGCTTCTAATGTTAGACTGCCTGCAGTTTTACCCTCAGAAGTTGGTCATGTGACTTGAAAATCTATTCCCAAGTCAGGTGACAGATATTTCCTGATCAAATGCTCTGTACCAGGCATGGCTCTAGCTATTGGGAAGATGGGATGTACAGACCTCAATGTGTCCCTGCTCTTGAGAGCTTACACTCAAGCAGGGCTCTCCTCGGTGCTCCCCTAACAAACTGCAAACCTCACGGGGACACCTCACCATAGGATGCAACAGACGCTGGATTCAGAAGCCTTTTTAGGTACGACTGACTACCTTCCCAACAGAATCTAGAATGTGCGCAGTCACAACACAGGCCACACAAAGCATCCAAATCAAACATCAGGCTGATACAAATTCCTCAGTTGGAGGAGAAATTCCCCTGGATACCAAAGCATCACACTTAGAAATCAGTTAGGCTTTCAAAAACTGGACCCACGTCCCTTTGTAGTAAGTCCATTATTACGCAAGTGACCGCTAGCTAACGCCACCCATCTGTTGGTGGCATGCAGAGCTCATGATCTTTGCTTCAGCCAAGAAGTTCACCAAGTGGGAAGTTGACAGGTAGAGGAGATTATTTTTACAAATACAGTCATCTATTCTAACACCAAATCTGACTCTATTCGTATCACAACAGGTTGGACTTAGCCTCGCCATCAGCCGATCCAACAGATTCCAGAGAACGATACCAGCAAGAGACATCTGCTGTCAACTTGGAACGTACAGCTCTGTCCTCCAAAGCGGAGTGCTTTCAAACTGTGGGCTGCTGCCCTCCAGCGAGCCATGAAATCAACTTAGTGGGTGGCAAACAGCATTCAAAGAGAAAAAATAAAATAGAAATACCAGACTGCATTGCATGTGTTAGAGATGAGTATCTCTCATGAAATTTTTTCCTTTTGCATACACAGATAACAGACCCATTCACGTTTGTAAGTGCTGCACTGGGTCAGACACATGTAAAACATATGTTTCAGTGTGGGTCAACAACAAAACAAGTTGGTAAGATGCTCTTTCAAAGAGCAGTGTAGGATGGATTGCTGTTTGAGCGGCACTTACATCTATGCTTGGGCTGTGTACGTTCGGTAAATAGCCTCAACAGGAATGCATAAAGATAGTATTGTTTTTCAAGAATGTATTAAGTATAAAAACCAACAAAAGTTTGTTTATCAAAGAGGGATTCCCTGATTTCTGGCCATGACATTAGTATTTACCTATGTGAGTTTGGAACAATGATGGAATTCTTCCTCTCTGTAGTGGTTTCTAATCTCTAAAGGGTCCTTCTTTCCTCAACCAACCAAAGTAGCTACATAGAGCTTTTAGCTGAGACTGGTCCACACAGCAAGGGAGTACTTCACATTACTGTAGGTGGCCCTGGGATGAGCAAACTATTCCATCGTCAATCTCCAACCTGTCTGATCACATCTAGGCGACAGATGCAATTTGGGGCTAAATGTAACAGAAAGCGAATACAGCTGAAGTATACATGTTGACACATTTTCACAGCATGGACACACTCCTGAATACTACTCACAGGACGAACAACACAGGACCTGCACCCCGAAAACTCTCCTCAGGCCTGTTCCCAGCCACCATCCTGACTTCTTACCCCACTAAATAATTTTGCCCTTAAACCAAGAGAAAAGAAAGCAAGACTCAAGGATCAGAGCTTTCTGCAAGCAAACTATCTAGCTTAAATGAACTAACGCTACATTTTTGTTGAGTTTATTTTTACTCCCATCTTCTATTTACAGCAAGCGCAAATGACTTTCCATTTTACAGTCATGACACACAGTTTCCTTTTAAAATAAATGTAAGTTAAATAAATGTTGCTTAAGGAAAATGTTAAGTGTTTAGCACAACGGGTAGCACATACGTGGCAAAAACTGAGCATCTGGTATATGACCGACTAAAGTCTGAGAAACACTTATCTAGGTTTGCTGATCAGTGCAAAATGCTAAACAGGCTTCACTGACCATCCTACACTCTGATTTTCTTTAGATGAGGGTGGATTCTCTCCCTGCCCTATGATACATCAGGACTGATTTCCTCTTTTGCTTAATCTTAAAACAGTTTAATGGTCGGTCCTCCCAGGAGATGACATGATGTTATTTTTATACCTTTTTGTCTTGTGTTTCTCCCATGTATCACGCTTCATCAAGACTGGAAGACGCTAATTCCGAATGAAAGGAAGCACATCAAATTCCTCCTTGTATCTCTACTATTTTAAGTTTTAAAAGAGCACTTAGAACTGGGATGGATTATAACAAAAGGCCACAAACAGCTCCCATCATTAATTGCTTTTAATATTCTAACCGTTGGCAAAAAAACAACAAACACTTGGTATGGGCTTAACTTTCAAACAAACTAAAGGAGAAAAGGAAAATATCATTTCAATAGAAATAGCAACTTCCTTCCTTGTCTCTCTGAATCAGTGCAAATCCCTGATTACACTGTTAAATCTAGTAAGTTCAGTAGATGAGATTTTCCAAATTTCACTTAATAGATTTACTGAGTGTATCAAGCAAATTAACCTACACTTACCTATGAATAGACTTCACAGGTAATTAAGCCGCTTTGTCAAAACAAAGATTTCCTTGCTACCACTTTACATAACACCACTTGCCCGAAGGATTCTCCTTTCATTTCACACAAAATATAAATAAAGGATATTAAACATGGACTATATTCAAAACAGCTTATAGCTTCATCCAATTTATCTTCTGTCTTCAGCGAGTGAAGACAAAAATCTCAGGAGTTAACTAATGTGTAGCCAACAAAGCACTTGCGTTCAGGCAGAAATAGTCACAGATTCACATACATATTCATATTCAGCCACACATATACGTATATATTTTACAAGCTCTTTAAGCAATCGAAAAAAATCTTATTTGTCAAAACACAGTAAATTCAAAGGCTGTGGCTAACAATAGTTAAAGCATGGTTTAGGACTTCATTAAAACGCAAATACCAAGGTAACAAGTCTCTGAAAAAGATTCTGCCAAACTGGGTGTGTAGAGTCCTTCCTCAGTTTGACTTTGTCTTTCTACTGTTTCCTATACCAAAGGGAATTAGTCCTCCAGGTAATAAGATGCTAATTTGGGCATTTGAATGGAGAAAGTATAAACTTCACCAACTTTGTTACCATTATGCTTTAAAAGGAAAGGGGAAAGTCGTTCCTTTTTCTAGCTTTCAAACTTACCTTTTAATAATCGAAGAAAATTAAGACGTTGCTCCACTGAGAGGATTAAGAAGTCTCAAGCTTTCGATAAAAATGATGGAATATTTTTTCTCTTGCTTGAGTCTCTCTGTTCTCCAATCCCTTTATCACCAGCAAGTCTATCCCAAGTCCTTATCAGATGTTCATATTATCTCACCCAGGGTTCTCACAAGCACACTGACCCAGATGTTTCAAAGAATGACACAAAGCATCAGAAATCCAATAACAATGCTGCAACAAAATCACACTTAATCCTATTCTGCTTGAACTTCCTCCATTTCACTGAACCTAGAGTTTAGAACAAGTAATAAAAATATTACGTGTTCCTTATGCAATTTTCATGCCCCATTAGATTCTAGCACATACGCCCTATATCCAATCCTGAATGATAAAACTGATAACAGTTTTTTGTCAAGATAATGCTTAGCATCAGTAAGGGTTTCTATAACCATCTTTATGCTTTATTGTATTTTCCAATTTTTCTACTTTGGCATATTTCATTAATAACAAGACTGAAAAATGTTACACTGAAAAGAAGTTAAATGTAACTTGCAATCTTAAAGGGAAGTTTTTGTTAAAGAAATACGAACTCGTCACAATTTTAAGAAAATCCCAGTATTCCTCATGAGTCAGTATAAAAACAGAATCCTTAATCTGTTCTGGCACTTATTTAAAAATAGCTGATATTGAACACATAATTGTTTGACTTTATTTTTAGAACACTTAAGTCAGCACATATGCAATGAATTACCATGTTGTTCACACTAAGACACATATTAAGAATTACCCATGATTGACCAATTATTGTGATTTATACAGCCTTAGGAAGTGGCAGCTCTTCATCTAGATTCAAAGTGTCACTAATTTCAAAAAAAAAAAAAAAAAAAACCTAAAACAAATTAAAATGGTCTATTCACAACTGTAATTTCAGGTTTATGAAACTGTGCCATATTAGCCATCGTCAAAGCCCTGCTTTGCTGGAAGGCCCCTCCAGCCCAGCCTCTAAGGACCTACAGGAAACAACACAGCATAGCTAACCACCTGGTGAGCGTTTATTCTGGGGCCAAATTTACACTATTCAGACACATGCAATATTTGCTTTATTATGGCAACTCTATGATATATATAACATTTTCCATATTTTACAGGAGAAAGCAATGCTCAGAGATGATAAGAAGCTTGTCCATGGTTATGAAACTAGCAAATGGCAGAAATAGATTCAAGAGCTGATTCCGGAGTCCATGGCTCTTAACCACCATATAAACTGACTGCCCTTCTAATTAACATATTGTCAGGCCGGGCGTGGTGGCTCACTCCTGTAATCCTAGCACTCTGGGAGGCCAAGGTGGGCGGATCATTTGAGCTCAGGAGTTCGAGACCAGCCTGAGCAAGAGCGAGACCCAGTCTCTATTAAAAAAATAGAAAGAAATTGGCTGGACTATATATATCTATATATTAGTCAGGCATGGTGGCACATGCCTGTAGTCCCAGCTACTCGGGAGGCTGAGGCAGGAGGATCGCCTGAGCCCAGGAGTTTGAGGTTGCTGTGAGCTAGGCTGACGCCATGGCACTCTAGCCCAGGCAACAAAGTGAGACTCTATCTCAAAAAACAACAACAACAACAAAAAACACATTGTCAATTTTCTTCTTCTAAAATTAGGTCTCACAGGTAAACTCCCTAGAGCCAGGTACTAGATATTAGCTCTCTACCTACTCTGATCTATCGCATATTAAGCAGAACTAAGTGCACATCCCAAAAGCGAACATCACCTGCTAATGGTTTCTCTTCCACTGTTACCCTAAGAACTCACACAACATGAAGATTTTTCAACAAGCCACAACCAGAGATCACACTATATAATTCATCCCCCACCTCATTTGTTTAAATCAATACGTAACCCTATTTTGGATATAGGCTACATGTATCTGGCTAGTGTATCCTCAAATCAACATGCCTGGAAACATCCATTTCCCAGCAAAAACTGTTCAATCAAAAGAACAAAAAAACCTGTCTTTTTCAATTAGAGTGTCAGCATCAATTTTGTTCCACCCTATAGTTTCTCCAAATATTCAAGAATAGAAAACAAACATGTTTAGCTCATTTTAAAAATAGACTTGCATTTTTCTTTTGGGGGTTAAGAGGGGTGGCTATGAAACCAAACATTGTTAGGCTTTAAAGTTCTCCTGATCCCGACAGCTCTCAAAAGACCCGCTAGGACTAGCAGGAAAGCAGGAAGTGAGGAAAGATGGAAATGAAGAGAATCAAAAGAGCCACCAAGGCAGCAGAGAGTGCCACCCTCAGGAGAAAAGGGGTGGGGTTTGGTCTCTATGCGGTTCCAACGACCATCAAAATAGACAAAGATGGGGTAAAAGTCAGAGGTCTCCGTTGAGCAGCGTGGTACCCGGTGTGGAAGACTAAGTCTGTACTAGCTGACCTCTACGGTGAGCCTCAAAGGGATCATTAATCCTCATTAGAAGAAATCATGCTGCGGCAGCTACCCACCCTGGGGGACTCAGAGCTCCCAGCCAAAGTGGCATAATTGCAAATCAGCGCTTGCAGCTGCCATTCTGCCCTTAGGACTTCCTATTTGCAATTCCCATTGACAATTCCTGATTGTCAGCATTCTCTGCGCCTGTTCATGGCACCCGCATCTACAGGCACCGTGCTTAGTTTTTGCTTCCAAAACGATGTCTGCCAACAGCTCTGGTTTCCCCAGAGCTCTCTCATGTTGCATGCACTTCATGGTTTATAATCTAAGTCAGCCCATCCCAAACACATCTTCCAAATTAAACGAAAATGCATCTAGCACTTTTTGTCTCTTAGCAACAGACGAAAAGACAAAAAAAAATCTTTGAAAAATAGATAAGGGTTATTGCTCTCAAAACCCCCATACGTAAAGATAAGTGTCTAGATATCATGTGTAGCGATGACTTCGTAGGAAACGTATTTTACCCGTATTGATGTCAAAAGCTTGTTTTTGTTTTGTTGTCCTCAGGAAATCACCAAAGATTTAATCTTTTGACCTGATCTTCACTCAAAAAATTTAATGGGGACACCAGTCACTTCTGATTTATTCTTGATTTTAAAATGCTTTGTGGATTATCTAATTAAATCTTTTTATTAAGGTATGACTTTGGGGCATAGATTTAAAACTTCTGTGGCGACTGAACTCCCACAAAAGTACACAGTGTCGACATAAAGTAAACTCTGATCAAAACGGGCAGAGAATGGGGGAGATGCTCTGCCAAAGAGAAGGACCCAACACCCAGATTGCAGACTCTCAGCAAGAGATAGATGCCTACACATTTCCACACCTGGTGCCTTATGCTATGAGCTTTTAGCAATGAGAGTGATGAGTAATTTTTAAAAGGAAATACACAAGCAAGAGTCAGCTTTGTGGTATTTAAAAGTCAAAAGAAACTTCTAACTCTCACCAAGTTTTTCAACATCACTGTTTACAAAAAAAATAAATAAATAAAATAAAATAAAATAAAATAAATAAAATGGACTTGAACACAGGCTCTTCCAACTTCCAGTCTACTATCCTTCTATTACCACGTCAGTCATGTTCATAATACCATATAGTAAGTGCTCAGTAATTTTTTGAATAAATGAAGAAAAGGCTGAGACCTGAATCTTTCCTAATGTGAGAGGTTCCAACAACTCCTAGGTATAAGTCGTGTAATACAGTAGGGTTTACTAAAGTTACATTTATATTGGGGCATTATGTTTTACACAGTTACTCTTTAAAAATTATTTGGTACAGCAAAACTTCTTTAAGGCTGAATAGACTTTAGTATCTGTAATAATGAAAAGAAAGGTATATTGAAAATTTACATTCCTTCATTGAGCTATCAGATACAAAGGAACAGTACAATAATCTCTCCTTTTTTCATTCCGATGTATTTTATTTCCATATATATTTGAAGCTCCAGGTCAATTTGTCTAGAGCCAATTCACTCAAGAATCAATCCTCCATATAGCAGGTTGCCTAAAATTCAATTCCATCTCCTTTTTTCTACTTATCCATGTGTTGTGTAACTTGAATGGGAGAAGGGTGTTTAAGAATCATTTTTTAGGGAGTTCCCCATTTATTATTTTATTTTATTTTAGAGATGGAGTCTCACTGTATTGCCCAGGCTGGCCTTGAACTACTGTGCTCAAGCAATTCTTTGGCCTCAGTATCCTGAGTAGCTGGAAATACAGGCACATGCCACCGCACCTGGCTCCATTTATTTTTAATACTTCTAATACGTAATCATATTGGAAGTATCTAATAAATCATGGATTTTATCTATTTTTTTTCTTTCTGTACCAACTAGGAGGAAGCATTGAGGATTTTATCTATTTTTGAACCCTTTTTAAATTTTTTATAATTTTTTTTTTTTTTTGCACACACACCTATGTATTTATTCCTTTGTTTAGTTTTCTAGCATTTCCAAGTTTGCAGTAAAAGTTTCAACACAAATTTTTTCTCCAGGGAGGGGGGAGGAGGGAATGGGTAGATTCACACCTAATGGGGGTGGTGCACACCATCTGGGGGATAGACATGCTTGAAGCTTTGACTCGGGTGGGGCAAAGGCAATTTATGTAACCTAAATATTTGTACCCCTGTAATATGCTGAAATTTAAAAAAAATTAAACAAAATTATTAAAATTTTTTTTCTCCAGTCTGCAGTGGGACAGACATCACACTTGCGCAACTTTAAGGAGCCCATTCACATCTCAGGAGAACCAGATACATATCCTAAGGAGACACAAAGAATTGCTGATACTCTTCACTGTTTCTGTGATAAAAAGTTTAGAGGGTAGAAATTGAGTTCTTAGAATTGTATTCAGAAGACTGCTTAGGAGGTCAGCAGGCTTCTGCCTACGGGGGGATTCAGCAGTGGGTGAGCAGAGTAGGAACGGAGACAACCACTTCTTCCGGAGGGGGACAGCCTTATGCAGAATGGTGTGGAATTCACCAGCCGCTCTTTTATGTCAGACTTTTATCAGGATCCAGCTGTATAAATAAGCCCATTGCCTCTGAGTATAGGGTCTTCTCATCAGCACTTTGAACATCACAGAAAACAAAAACTTTTCTTCCTTCAACTTTATCAATTTGGCTATTTATCACAACAGAACAAAGAGGGATAGGTCTTTTAAAACTGATGTTGAGATTTGCAGTCATGACAGTTCCCACAGCTATTATCGCACACATACCAAGAGTATTACCGATCATGGTTGCAATGGCACCTCCGTGAAGGAATCCAGGCATTCCTTCCAGGTAAGGACCTCCTTGAAACAAGCAAACCATCCTATTCTCAACATCATTACAGAATATCGTATGTTCAAAGCCCAGGCTCTCCTCAAAGCTGCTGGTGAAGAGACCGGTCTGTGTCATTTGATCTTCTTTTGTAAGTTTTAGGTCATGAAAAAACGTTTTGAAGTCTTGAATCCTTTGACTAGATTCACGTTTACATAAAGGCAAACATTTCCAGGAGCCGTCTTCACATTTCTTCACGAACTGGTCAAAGAGGAGTCTTATGTCCTTGCTCCAGCTGGGATTGGGGATAGAAAAGTCCTTATAAATGACTTTCTCAGAAGAAAATGACCTCAGCGCGGGTCGCTGCTAACAGAGTTGCCGGCGCCCGCCTGCAGGTGGGCCGCGCAGGGGGCGGTGCAGCTCCTCAGTATGGCTCCAGCGCGGAGGCTGCGGACAGCCCACTCCTTATAATTTTTTTAAAAATTATTTATTTTTTCTTTTTTTAATGAACTTACTTATTCTTTTATTCTTTTTTTGTTACTCTGCCAAGTGAATATTTTTGAACACTTTTAAGACTTTCAATCTACTGATTAAAGACTCTTTCTTCAGATTCTATCTTCCTAACAAAAATGATCAACAGTATTCAAAACATGAATGACTTGTTATGCAATACCGTCTTGATCCCACTGCAAAAAAAAAAGCATTATTTTGTGTTTCATAACCCAATATCATGAATTAGATATCTTAAATAATAATAAATCCAATAGATTTGACAAATAATCGTCACTGAATCATGCTATCCACTGTCTTGGCTATACACAGTTTTCATTCTAGTAAACAAAGTGCAAGAAATCCAAGCCTACTATGATGTAGAATGACATTCTAAAAATTATTTAGCATAAGATGTCTCAGATAACGAATCACAGTTAATGCAAGAGTGTGGTTTCTAATATAATGGACTTTAATTTCTCATACTGCATGGGAGGTAAAAGGTAAAACAATGATGTCTATTACAAGACAAGCTGTAGTATTTACACATCTCCTCCTTCCTCACTTTGCCTGCTATTCATCCTTCGAAATTCAATTCAAATGTCATTTCCAACTCATAAAGCCACCTCTACCTCTCCTGCCGAGTAGGACACTTCTCCTCTAGGCTCCCATATATATGTATCACTATTTTAGCACTTATAAAATACCAGTGATTCTTAAACTTGTTTTTTTTTCCCATTATATAATGTACTTCTAAGAGGTAGAGAAAAAAATTGCATGGCTTTAACATTTGAGTTAGTTGCTGACATATAGAAAGTGGTTAAAAATAAATATTTGTTTTCCTGAAACTCTGCCCTTCAAAAAAAAAAAAGTTCGTTCCATGAATGAATACATTTTATGATCAAGACTTTTGCTAGTATTTCTCATATTATGATAAATAACATTACTTAACAACTTAAGAAAAACAGTCTGAAATTAGTGCTTGATAATTAGATTTCATTCAAGGTTTTAAACATTCCACTTGCTTTCGGGGATTGTGGAAAATGGCAGAATAGGAGTGCCCTCCTGACTCTCTACTCTCAGAGTCGGAGGTGAAATAGGCAGTCCACTGCACGCGAGTGAACTCCACTTCTACAGGACCAGCTCTGCAGATCTACAGAGAACCAGCATGGGACACAGGACCTCAGTGGAAAACAGAGGTGAATCGGAAAACTTCT
>CAUYRT010032927.1:0-94851 GCA_963574885.1 Lepilemur ruficaudatus
TGTTGTCCAGGCTAGAGTGCTATGGCGTCAGCCTAGCTCACAGCAACCTCAAACTCCTGGGCTCAAGCGATCCTCCTGCCTCAGCCTCCCGAGTAGCTGGGACTACAGGCATGCGCCACCATGCCCGGCTAATTTTTTCTATATATATATATATATATATATACTTTTTTTCAGTTGTCCTGCTAATTTCTTTTTTTATTTTTTTTTAGTAGAGACAGGGTCTCACTCTTGCTCAGGCCGGTCTTGAACTCCGGAGCTCAAACGATCTGCCTGCCTCAGCCTCCCAGTGCGCTAGGGTGTTGTAATAATTACCGAGAGAGTGGTGTTGAAGTCTCTGATCGTAACTGTGGTTGTGCTGACTTCTTGCAGTTCTA
The DNA here is from genome assembly GCA_963574885.1 of Lepilemur ruficaudatus. Classification (NCBI taxonomy): domain Eukaryota; kingdom Metazoa; phylum Chordata; class Mammalia; order Primates; family Lepilemuridae; genus Lepilemur; species Lepilemur ruficaudatus. The sequence goes on from CAUYRT010032927.1 coordinate 375, forward strand.
TCATGTATTCTGCAGCAGTAGTATCAAGTGCATACATGTTGGACCATCATGTCCTCTTGAGGAATTGACCACTATGTCCCGTGCAGTATTCTGTGCTCTGAAACCTACTTTGTCTGACAGTGAGACAGTCACTCTGGCTCTATTTTGACTAGTTAATGTACACATCTTTCCCCATTCTTTTTGTTTTAACCTATTTGTGTCCTTATATTTAATTCCTTTTTGTTGAGCGGGCAGCCAAAAAAATGTCAGGTCTTGCTGTTAGAACTCAGTTTGATGATCCCTACCTATAATTGGGGCAGAGAGACCATTCTGGGGTAGAGGCCAATCTGGCCCATTTCTATTTCATGTGATTATTGATGGTGTCGGGTTTGAATCTTCTGCCCTCTTGCTACTGACTTTCTATTTGTCAATCTTGGTTCCTTTTCTCTGTTTTTTTTTTTTTTGGATGGGTTGAATATTTTTTATGATTTCATTTTATCTCTTCTGTTAGCTTTTTAGCCATAACTTTTTGTTTATTCTGGTAGTCGCTTTAGCGTACATTTTAAACTTGCCACTCTCTGCAGTCCAGTGGTGCTTTACCCTTTACTGGCAGGAAGGGATCCTGCAGCAGGGAACCTCCTTGTCTCCCTCTCAGGCACTGGGCGGTTTTTGTCACCCACTCTACTTTCAAATGCGTCATAAACCTCACACTACTGTAATTATTTTTGCCTAAGCAGTTTATTATCTTTTAAAGAGATTTAATTTTTTTTTCCTGTTTTTCTAGAGACAGACAGGCTCTCACTCTGTTGTCTGGGCTGGTCTTCGACTCCTGGCCTCAGCTGATCCTCCTGCGTAAGCCTCCCAAGGCACTGGGATTACAGCCATAAGCCACTGCCCGGCCTTAAAGACATTTCAATGATAAGAAAAGAATCTTACATGTTTACTCATATAAGATTCCTGTTTTCAGCGTCTCCAGCCCGTTGCATAGATGCGTGTTTCCATCTGGTGTCATTTCTCGTCAGCATGGGTGAATTCCTTTAGCATTTCTCATATGTAGCTCTGCTGGTGATGACTCTTCAGCTTTTAAGTGTCTGAAAATGTTTTTATTTAGGTTTCATCTGTGAACGGTATTTTTCCAGGTGGAGCATTCTGATGCGGATGGGCTTTGCTCTTTAAGTAATTTGAAGATGCTGCTTTGCTGTCTCCGTATTTGCGGCGTGTCCTGTGAGAAATCTGCTCGCGTCCTTGTCCGTGTCCCTCTGTACGGAACATGTCTGTTTTTCCTCTGGTTGCTCTTGAGATTGTCATTTCATCGCCAGTTCACACAACTTGATTACCATGTGCCTCGGTGTGGTTTCATACATGTTTCCTGTCTGAAAGATCCATTGAGTTTCTTGGGTTTATGGGTTTATATTTTTCATGAAGTTTGGAAAGTTTTCAGCCATTATTTCTTCAAACATTTTTCCTTCCCCCTCCTCCCACAAACGCAAGAATACACTCCTTCAGGAATGCCAGTCACCTACGTACTGGGCCGCCTGGAGTCGAACCACAGCTCACTGATGTACTTTCCACTTAAAAAATTCTTTGTCTCTATTTTATTTGCACAGTTTCTATTACTCCGCCTTCAAGTTCACCACCCTTTTCTTTTGCTGTTAATTCCATCCAGTGTGTTTTTTCATCTCAGACATTGTAATTTTTATCTCTAGAAGTTTTATTTGAGTCTTTTTTTTTTTTTTACATTTTTCATGTCTCTAACTTTTTGCAGATATAGAACACAGTTATAAAGCTATTTTAATGTCTTTTTCTCGATGTCAGTCTGGGTCAGGTCCAGACTTTCCTGGTGTGGGTCATATTTTCCTGCTCTCTGTGTGCTCAGGAATATTTGATTAATAGCCAGACATTGTGAATTTTACCTTTGGGGTGTTGGAGATTTTGTATTCCTGTAATCTGTTTTGAACTTCGTTCTGGGATGCAGTTCAGTTACTTGGAAGCAGCTCGACCCTTTCAGGTTTTACTTCACAATTTGTTTGATGGGCCCACACAGGCATACTCGGGAGGGTGAGGGCAGAGTGAGGACTGAGCACACTCTACCTATCAGCCTATGGCACCTTCCTGGGAGGACATCCCGCCACCATCAGCTGCCCCCAGTCATACACCAGGCTGGGAACGGGGGCAGCCAGCATTGCAGGGGTCTGCAGACGTGCGTGCACTGTAGGTGCACTGAGAAAACGCTCAGGTGAGCCTGTAGCTCAGGAGAGGCTGGGCCCGAGCAGGGAAGCCAGAGAGGCACGTGCCCCAGGAGAGCATGAAGCAGGGGCAGGAACCCCACCAACACTGCCCAGAAGGTGCACATGTCAGTGGTGGAGAAATGCCCACAGCACTGAGCAGGAGCTAGGTGCTGACACTGAATAAACCTATGTCCCACCCCCCTGGCACATGCCACACACACTCACACTTGCTCACGCTCTCAGGCACGCTCACATACGGTCACACTCAGACTGCCGCAGTCTCACGCTCACACACTGACAACCACACACTCACACACGCTCACCTGGGCTCACCATGTCCCGCCTTGCTCGTTCCTTCAAAGCTCCTGCTGGACCCTCAGCAGGGGTCAGATGGTGGCACTGTCCCCAGTTACAAAAAAGGAAACTGAGGCTGAGGGGGTGAGCTTCCTAAGAGCTCAGGGGACTTAGATCCAGTCTCAGAGCTGGACATCAGGCCCTGGACCGCACCCTGGCTGACGACTGTCTAGACTCCAGCAAGGCTGGGCGAGAGCTGCCATCCAGGAGTGGCCGGAGTCCAGAAGAATGCACAGGGCCAGGCCTGGGGGTGGAGCTCTTGGAAGCCTGGGGTCCCCAGAGGTCGCCGTCCCTTCCCTCCCAGACAGGACAGAGTTTGCAGGGCTGGGGGCCCATCCCCTACCCTTGTCCCTTCACCCAGGTCAGGGCGGCCGGCAGGAGAGACACGGGAGGCCCGTTGGTGGCAGCTTGGCGTGGCCACCGGAGCTGCAGTCAGCCACTGTCTGGCCCCGGGAGAGGCTCAACTGCGACCAAGTGGAGCTGGTGCCTGGGCACTGCCCACAGGCAGCCCTCCCTCGGTGCAGACTCTGGGTAAGGGCCACCCTGCTCAGCCCCTCGGAGACAGTGGGGGTTGGAGTATAGGACGGGGGCAGCAGCTCCACCCCCAGTATAGGACGGGGGCAGCAGCTCCACCCCCAGCTACGCCTGGTGCAGCTTAGATGCCGCAATCGTGGGTGGGATCTTATGGTCCTGCTGGGAGAACTCCAGCCCCTGAGGGCTGGGAGTCATTTTGGTCATGGCTCTATTTCAGCATCTGGAACAGCATCTGGCACGGCGTCTGGCACGGCCCATGGCAAGTGGATGAATGAGTGAGTCAGTGAGCAAGTGAGTGAACTGGCGATTGAGTGAGTGAGGGAGGGAGTGAGTAAATGAATGAGTGCATGAGTGAGTGAGTGGATGTGTGAGTGAGTGGATGAGTAAGTGAGGGAGTGTATGAGTGAGTGTATGAGTGAGTGGATGAATGAGTGAGTGGATGAATGAGTGGATGAATGAGGGAGTGGATGAGTGAGTGGATGAGTGAGTGAGTGAGTGGATGAGTGAGTGACTGGATGAGTGAGTGAGTGAGTGGATGAGTGAGTGACTGGATGAGTGAGTGGATGAATGAGTGAGTGGATGAATGAGGGAGTGGATGAGTGAGTGGATGAGTGAGTGAGTGAGTGGATGAGTGAGTGAGTGGATGAGTGAGTGGATAAGTGAGTGAGTGGATGATTGAGTGGATGGGTGAGTGAGTGGATGAGTGAGTGGATGAGTGAGTGGATGAGTGAGTGAGTGGATGAGTGAGTGGATGAGTGAGGGAGTGGATGAGTGAGGGAGTGGATGATTGAGTGAGTGAGGGAGTGGATGAGTGAGTGAGTGGATGAGTGAGTAATGAGTGAGTGAGTGGATGAGTGAGTGAGGGAGTGGATGATTGAGTGAGGGAGGGAGTGGATGAGTGAGTTGAGTGAGTAGATGAGTGAGTAGATGAGTGAGTGAGTGGATGAGTGAGTGAGGGAATGGATGAGTGAGGGAGGGAGTGGATGAGTGAGTGAATGAGTAGATGAGTGAGTAGATGAGTGAGTGAGTGGATGAGTGAGTGAGGGAGTGGATGATTGAGTGAGGGAGGGAGTGGATGAGTGGATGAGTGGATGAGTGAGTGGATGATTGAGTGAGTGAGGGAGTGGATGAGTGAGTGAGTGGATGAGTCAGTGAGTGGATGAGTCAGTGAGTGAGTAGATGAGTGAGTAATGAGTGAGTGAGTGGATGAGTGAGTGGATGAGTGGACGAGTGAGGGAGTGGATGAGTGAGGGAGTGGATGAATGAGTGAGTGGATGAGTGAGTGAGTAGATGAGTGAGTAGATGAGTGAGTGGATGAGTGAATGAGTGGATGAGTGAGGGAGTGGATGATTGAGTGAGGGAGGGAGTGGATGAGTGGATGAGTGAATGGATGAGTGAGTGAGTGGATGAGTGAGTGAGTGAGTGGATGAGGGAGTGGATGAGTGAGTGGATGAGTGAGCGAGGGAGTGAGTCACAGTGCCTGCTTGGCCTGGGGCCCACTCTAGGCTTTCCCACTAGTGGCCCTATTGGAAGGGTGGGGACGGTGCCTGACTGCGCCTGGCATCACCAACAGTGCTGGCCCTGGGCGGGCGCTGGACAAGCCCCTGCTGACCACCCAGCTGCTGGCGCTTGCAGCGCGGGATGAGCCTCCACGCTCCTCTCTTTCGCAGGCCGCCCTCCCCGAGAGCCTCCCCCGCTCCCAGCCTGCAGGTCCCGGGTTCTCCGCACTCCCTTCGGCGTGTGGCCACGTGGGGGCCTCTTGCATCCCTTTTCTGCTGCAGCCAAAGCCCACGTTGGGAGACACTCCTCATGGTCCAGGCTCGGCCCCCAGCTAAGGTAGGAAGGGTCTTCCCCCAAATCCTACCTCTCCCACGTGGGATCTTTCCTGCAACCTCAGGGGGAGTCCAGGGCCATTGCGACGGGAGGGGCTCCCCCCATGCTTGGGAACCATCAGCCCGTCGGCAAGCAGCAGGCATGGCTGCCGGGACCTCAGAAGCAGCCCCACACACTGTCCCGCCTCAAGCCCCAGCAGTTGGGACTGTCACCGGGTTCAGACGCCATGCCCTGCAGGGCGGAGCAGCGTCCAGGGTGTGGTATGGGGACTTCAGGGACCCAGGAGAGGAAGGGTGGACCTTGCCCAGATGGGGCCTCCTCCGGCCTCGCCCTCAGAGGAGGTGCTTGGAGGGGAGGCAGGAGGCTGCCAGGGTGGCACTTTGCTCAGGCCGGACCCTGCGCGTCAGGTAAAGGGGCCGTGGATGAAAACGGGTGGGATATTTACTCCAGGAAAGTGGCTGGAAGCAAACCCAGGGCACCCTGGGGCTGAGTGCTGGCCGGTCCAGGGGCTGGTCAATTTGTTTGGGGGAGAAATTGAATGAGGACCGATTGGATCTTGCCTACCCACCCCAGCGCGCCCCCACCCCCCGCCATGCCATCGCTGGGCCCTGCAGGCGACGGGGCCAGAGAGCAGCACACGCTGGGCCAGGTGTCCTCCGCACTCCCCTCCCGCCCAGCAGGTGTCGCGTGGTGTCTCCAGAAGGCCCTGAGCCTGTCCATACCTGGACTTGCATTTTTCAGGCCCTAAGAAAACATTTGAATAATGGGGTCCCCCCACCCTCAGGCTTTTAATGGAAACCTCATCTTTCATGGCACCCTTCGGACAGGGGTACATGATCATGATCCCATGTCCCCAGCGGACAGCTCTGGCCCCCAGGTCTGGGACTCACCTCCAAGCAGGCACCCTGACCCCAGAATCCCAGGAAACGCTGCCACCAGGTGAGGGAGGCCGTGTGGGCTGCAAGGCAGCGGGGCCGGGCCCTGGGAGCCCCTCCACGGCCTGACCGCTGGGCCTGCCAGCCCCGTGCCGCGCAGACACCGCTGTTCAGGCCACCTGGAAACAGCCCCATCTGCCTCGTAAAGTCATGCAAAGGCCCCAAGGCCACCGGGCAAGCCAGGAGTCATGCAGCTGGGGAGCAGCGTGAGGGGCTGGGGAGCAGCGTGAGGGAGCACCACCACGCTCCCTCCTACCTGACTTTTGGGACGCCTGCCACAGGGAAGGCCGGTCTCAGTCTCGGTCTCGGAGCAGACAGCCCAGCAGTGCCGTGCTTGCATGCTTCTCCTGACCGTGAGCTCATCCCCGCACAGCCTCCCTTTCCAAGGTGCTGTTGTCGAGTTCCACCTCCCCCCTTCCCATGGGGGTATCGCCAGGCCCCGCAGGTCTGGTGACTGGGGGAAGTAGCAGCACCGATTTTGAAATCCTTTTGGAAATGTTTTTCCTTTGTTTTGTTTTATTTAGAAATTTCCCAAATTTTTACCAAGTTAAAGAGACAACCACAAGAATGTGTAGCCGGGATGGACGATTGGCATAAACAACCCCTTCCCCACCGCCCAGCCTCCCCCCAAACCACGGCCCCCAACTCAGCAGCAAAAAATGCCAAACATGTGTAAGAAAACAACACTGAGCACAGAGTGGGTGCAGGGCAGATGCCACGCTTTGGCCATGGCATGCACACACACACCATGTGCACACACATGCACACAGGACCTGCACACATGCACGTGTGACAAATGCATGCACATGCATGTGCACACAACCCCATACATGTGAATACTGTGTGCACACATGCATGTGTGTGATTGCACACACATGCATATACACATGTACACACACATGCACACATGCATGTGAGCATACACACCATCTCCAGGTAACCTTTTCCCCAGTCCTGGCCGCAACATATGCGAAGGAACTTGGGTGGGGGGCAGGCTGCTGGTTCCAGGCCCCCACCATCCCTCCCAGCAGTCCTTTGGCCTCTCCCTGCCTCAGTTTCCCTTTTGCCTTCCCCACACCTCTCAAAGACCTTTAGAGGATCCAGTGGGATGGAGGTGGCAGGCCCTACAAGTCAGCTGACACTGCCAAGCAATTTGGGACCCCAGCTCTGTATCCCACAGAGGCTCTTGGAGCTGGGGACCCAGGGGCTGCTCCAGGACAAGGTGGGGGAACCCTTGGGCCATAGCAACTCCTCCCTCCACAAAGCCTCAGACCCTTCAAACAGGGAGGAACCCAAGGCTCTACCCCCTGAGGCTGAACTCCCAAATCTGCATCCCCCCAGGCTATACCCCAGAGGCAGCCCCGGCTCCTCCCTAAGCCCCCCCACCCCAGAACTGCCCTGGTCAAATCTCCTCTCTCTTGGGACCCAGAGCTCCCGGGTCCCGTGGCTTTGCTGCCCTGGGGGCCTCCTCCAGAGAGGTGGAGTCCCTGGCCCGGAACACACGGCTGTAAGGACCAAGCTGGGATTCAAACCCAGGACTCGCCGCTGCAAAAGCCCAGCCCCCACTGCCCTGCCGCCCGAGAGCCAGCTTCCGGCTGCGGGTCCTGGGGGCACACGCATGTCCCTCCTGCGGGGATGCCCCGCCCGGCCCCAGGAGCATCGGGGAGGTGATGCTTGGGGGGTCCAGGCACTGGGAAGACGTTGGGGGGGGCGGCAGGAGGGTCTGGCAGCCCCCGATCTCACCTCCGGGAAGATGAGCTGCTGCACTCAGCGAAAGACGGCTAGTGCTGGGAGCTTCACTGGCACGGGGACAGGAAGGAGAAGATCTTGGCCTTCCGAAATGTTTACTACACCCGGAAACTAATCCACTACGCACGGCTTCAGTGACGGAGAATGAAAACACGCTCGCTCGCTCGCTCGAGACAAGCCAAGCGCAGGCCCAGCCCAGGGCTCCCGCTCGGGGGGAGCCAGGCCGGGCTCAGGCGCAGGGCGACCAGGCCACGGGCATGCGGGTGAGGTGGGCAGGGACCGAGGCCAGGGCGCGTGCCCCTACCTACCCCTGCCCAGGCCCCGGCTGCTCCGAGCTGGCACCGTTAATACAGGCCAGTGTCCAGCTCTTCATTAATGCCCCACCGGCCGTAACCTGCGTCCTCAGGAATGTGTTTTTGCAGGGTGGAGGACGGGGAACCACCGGGCCAGCGCACTGGGGGCTCTACCTGGCCCAGGCAAGCCACCCTGGCCAGGGCCGGGGGTCCTGGCAAGGATGCTCCCCTGTCGCCATGGCGCTGCCCACAGCAGGCTGTGCGGGTCCAGGCCGTGCAGCAGGAGCTCGGCCGGTGCACAGCTCCACGGAGCTCTGGGCCAGGAGCCGGCGATGGGGTCAGCGGGAAGCAGGGGCCCAAGGGGGACATGCCACGTGCACCCCGCCTCTCTCTTGCCACAGAGGCTGCCAGAGCCGGGGGCACTGCTGCTTGCCCAGCGTGTGGCCTCTGGCAAGGAAGGTCCCAGCCTCAGTTGCTGGTCTGTAAGGCAGGGTGACTCTCTCACTGGCGGGGCCACGGGAGGGCCCCGGGGAGCCATCGTCCTCCTCACCCCCTGCTGTCCTGACCCACGGGCCCCTCCGAGCCCCTGTCCGCCCTGTGTGCCGCTCCCAGCCCAGACTCCCTTGCCCGGGAGGGCTCGTGTGTACTGTGCACAGCAGAAAGGCAGAGGACAGATGGAGAGGTGCCCAGTGTGCACACAGGGAAACTGAGGCACAGAGGGACAATTGACTCACAAAGTCTCACAGCTGGAGACACACACCCCCCGGCCCAGGCACAGCAGGACCCCTGCACCCTCCCAGGGACCCTCACCACAGGCCCCTCCCTCCACCTTTGTGCCATCCTCACTCTCCCTTCAGTCGCGGGCTCTGTCCCGGGGTCCCCAGCATCTGCCCCACAGCCGACACTGTGCTGTGTCTCCCAAGAGGAGACTCTCTTGGTCACTGACGGACACCGTGACACGCCTTGCGCTCCACCTCAGCTTCTCGGGCCTCTCAGCCCCCTGCAGCCTCCGCTGACATCCGCCCCCTGCTCCCTACAGTGTGTGTGCGCGAGCGCCAGAACCTGCTCCGCAAAGCCATGGGGTGGATGGGGCTGGAGGCAGAAGCAGCCCGGTGGCGGAATTGGCTGTGGCACCCTAGCTGCGCTGGCTGACGGGGCGGCACCCCCGGGCTCAGCTCTGCAGACCCGCGTGGATGCCCTAACCCCATCGAGGGGAGTGAGTGGCATGAGCCAGCTCAAGTGGCAGGGCCTGGGCCAAGGGGCTGAGCTGCCCACCCCAGACTGGTTCCAGGTGGCCCCCCAACTGCACCCAGGTGGGATTTGGCACGAGCCCCTGCCAGACCCCCTGCCTTTCCTTGACCCCACTGCTTCCTGCTCTTCCTGGCCTCACACCAGCCTGGCCCAGACCCCGGCTCCCTGCCCTGCCGGGGCAGCTCAGAAAGCACCCACGGTGTTGGGAAGCGTCTGCACCAAGGAGCCCAGATGTGGCACGGGCCTGCCTGAGGCACCCCATGAAACATCTGGATTCTTAGAGCATCGTTTGCAAGTGAAAAAAGGAGGCGTGTGCATGGGAAATGTCTACACCGCAAGCCTGGCCCGTGCCACGTGCCCACGCAGGGCCACGCATGGGCTTACGTGGGTCCTCACAGGTTGGCCAAAGGCGGTTGTCCTCAGTGAAAGCTCAGGGCTGCCCAGGCCTCACCTCTGACCCACCCTCCTCCTCCCTCCAGTCTCAGGATGCGCCTCATCCTGGAGCAGCTCTGGCCTGCACAGGGACACACCTCACCCCTCCCCAGCCAGGACAGGGCCCCTCCCCTGCTGAGAGTCCTCTGGGGTCCCCAGCTCAGCCAGCGTCCTGCCACTGCCCAGGCACTCAGGACTCTGGCCGTACGGTGCCGCGGGTCCCCCACCGCACAGAGCCCCTTCCCCGGTCCTCCCAGGGACACACTAAAAGTCTCCTTGCAGGGACGCCCCTGCCCCCATCACGTTCCTACACTCGTCACTACAGAGGGTGAAGCCCATGGCTGCCAAGATCACCCTTCCTTTCTGAAACCAGAGTGTCCCATCCAGGAAGGCCCATGACCCAAAAAGAAACGCTAGCAGAGAGAGGGGCTGGTCCCCCTCCCCTCCGGGCCGGAAGCAGTGAGGCCTCCCTGACACACCCCAAGGCTCCGGGGTGGGGGTGGGGTGCTAAAAGCAGAAAACGTAAATTCCTGGGGCAGACTGCTGGCCAGGCGGAGTGAGGACACCTCTGCCTCCCTGGAGGGCACACCTGGGGCACTGGACAGGATGCTGGGGCATTTCCCCCCAGACGGGGCCCAGCCTGGGCACTGGCCTGTAGGAGCAGGACTGCCAGCCCCGCCCCAAGCTCAGGAGGGCCCTGCCCAGCCCTCCTGGCCTCCCAGTGTCCACCCAGCAGCCTCCTGCCTGGGCAGAGCCGCAGAAGGGGAGGTTGGAGCACAGGGTGCTTGCATGTGGCCGCAGGGACCTCCTCCCTCTCTGCAAGCCTGTGGCCAAGCTTAATCTGAACCCAGAACTCCTGCCACAGCCTCAGCCTGGGGCCCCTTCCCTCTGGCTGCTGCGGCCCTGGGCAGACAGTGAGTATTCTGCTGCCCTGGCCACCTGCTGCCACTTGTCTTGGGTGGGTGTTGGGCACTCCAAGCCAGCCTTGCTCTTTGTGAGGCCCTGGACTCGGGGGAACCCAATCCCCCTTCCTGAGAGCTGACCTAGCCCCACCAGGCCATCATGCCTGGGACAAGCTCCCTGGGACCCTCACTATCTCCCTTTCCCACTGGCTGAAGTTTAGCCTCCTGCTCTGGCCCTGCGGCTGGCACGGGGCACCTCTGCTGAGAGCCTGGCACCCTGAACACTCCTCTGCCCACTCGCCTGGTGGCCATACCCCTCACCGCCCCCCCTCCCCCCGTGACAAGGCCAGGCCTGGAGCCACATGCTGATCTTGCCTGAGGATGGCTGCAGGTGCCACCCACCTCTGACCCCCTCCAGCCAGCAGAGGAGCACAGGGTGGGCTGTGGGGAAGGGTGGTCTGCGCACACCCGCCCTGGAGCCTGACAGCCATCGCTAGGCCAAGGCAGGGGTGTCCAGGCCACAAGAGAGGCCACAGTGTCGGCCAGCCCTGGGAGAGCAGGCCTGCAGGGTGGTCCCGGGCTGGCCTTGGGGGGGCAGAGCACAGCCTGGCCGATTCTGTCTCCCCAGGTCCCCCGGGTGTCCCGCCCTTCTCAGAGAGGCCCCAGACTCCTCCTTGTCCCCCCGCCCCCACCTCAAAGTCATCTTGCTTTTCACCCCATTCATTCACCGGTCTGCATTTACTCCTCTTCACTCCTGTGGGGTGCCCTGGGGCTCCGGGTCCCTCGAGCCCTGACTGAGGACCATGGGTCCCGTAATGCGGCAAAGGGTGCCAAGGGCAGAACAGCCCCTAAGCCACCCGCCTGGGACCTGCAGACCTGTGCTCCTCGACCCGAGCAGAGCCCACTGCAGGGGTGGCTTCCACCAACCGAGGTGCCCCTGCACCCAGACGGCCCAGATTACAGTGGGAATACGCCGGGGCAGGTGCCAGCACGGCCGGCCTGTTATCTCAGACGCTGACGTCACCCGTCTGCGGGGGGTGGCAGGGGGGTCACTTACCAGGGCCAGACAGGAAGCCCGCCCAGCACTGGCAGGGAGGTGCCCCAGGCCCATCTCTGAGCCTGCTGGCCCGGGCCCCGGTGCATGCAGACCCTACTCTGCACCCCTCCTGGTCCTCCCGGGCAATCCTTCACCAAGTTCAAAGCCTGGAGGACAAATGCCCAGCCCAGGCCAGCTGCTTGGGCCCACCAGCTCTGCTGAGCTCCCTGAGCCCAGGTTGTGGGGTGCAGCTGGCTTTGGGCCAGGGATCAGGTGTTCATTCCACCAGGTCTTTCTGGATGCCGCATGGCTGCTGAGTGGTAGACTGGGAGAAAGGTGTTGGGGGCCCGTGACAGGGGCCTCCAGAGCACGCCCTCGCCCTGGGCAGACCCTGGAAGGGGCCGAAGGACAGAAGCCGGAAGCAGGGGGATCCAGGCTCTGCAGACTCGATGGGGTGGGGGCAGGAGGGCAGGGCCACCCGGGAAGCTGGAGACAGCTGGGGTCCAAGGGAAGGGCTCAGGCCAGACTCAGAGCCAGGCAGTGGGAGAGCTTCCAGACAGTTGCACCGGGAGAGAACCTTCCCCGCACCCAGAGCACCCCAGCCAGGCTGTGTGGTGTTGGAGCTGGGCTTTGGGATGCACCCCTTTCCCTCACCGGACCCCCCAAGCTCCAGGCAGCCACGGCAGGCGGGGCCCTCTCCCCTCCCTTCTCCCCAGGCCAGCCCACTCAGGGCCCCTCCTCAGGAACCTGCCTTGCCCCCCGCTTGACTCCTGTGGGCTCCTGGAAGCATGTATTCCTTCGACGTGGCCTGGAAGCCCCTTCAGCTACCCTCACCACCCCCACTCCCTCCACGGTGGCCTTTGCAATTTCTCCAAGGACAGCCACACCAGACTTCCTACTGGGTCCCCAAATGTCATGACTCTCACCTCTGTGCCCTTTGCATGGAATAGCTCCTGCTGCCTCATGGCACACTTCATAGATGCTGTTTTGAACTGGAGGGTTTCGACCTCATGAGTTTTAGGTTAGAGTCTGATGGAGGAGAGACCTTCACTGCTAGGCAATCATCAAAGACATAAAGCGAAGACATCAAGGGTCTCTCCATCAGCCCTCACAACAATCCCTGAAACCCATTCTACAGAGAAGAAGGCTAAGACCAAAGGAGTGAGGCAATTTTAAAGGTCATGCAGAGCCAGGAGGGACCCTTCCCCACACTAGCAGCCCCAATGGTGCTTCCCACATGCATCTGTTGTCTTCATTACAGAAGATGGAAGGTGCTGAGGGAACTGCCCCATGTCCTGGCTCGGATCACAGACACGACTCATGATGATTCCAAATCTATAAGCCACAGATGCAGGGAATAAAATGAGGTGGCATATTGTTTCTTGGCCAAGTAATTTATTCAAAAAGTTTCCTTAGCAATGGAATTATCAAAACAGATGCTACAAAATTGTGGTGGAAATGGTGGTAGGTAGGTAAGTGGATTGATGAACAGATGGATGGATGGATGCATGAGTGAACGGATGAATGGTTGAATGGATGGATAAATGGATGGATGAGGGAGTGAATGGGTGAATGGGTAGATGGGTGGATGGAAGAATGGATAGATGGATAGAAAAATGAATGAATGAGTGACTGGGTGGGTGGATGGATGGATGGATGTGTGGATGGATGTGTGGATGGAGGGGTGGACGGATGAATTGATAGATAAGTGGGTAATAGATAAATATAGCAGTGGATAATTGAAAGGTAGACTAGAGGTATGGATGGAGGGTTTGTTGGATGGATGTGTAGTGGATGCTTGCTGAATGAATAGATATGGTGAGGTGATGGTGTATGGATGGATATGTAGAGGATGGGTAGATGAACAGACAAAAAATAAGACCGGATTAGTAGGTGGTTAGGCAGCTAAGTGGATTGGAATGAACAGCAGGATGAATTAATGATTGGTTGTGGCGAGTAGGTGGATAAATACATTAATGGACAGATGAATAGGTGGATGAGTAGTTAGATTAACAAGTGTATGGAAGGGCAAGTGGATGGCATGAATAGGCAGGTGGACAAAAGGATGGAAGAAGAGTAAAGGAGAAGGGAAGGAAGAACGGAAGGATAGATGAAGAAGGAAGGAAGGAGGAAGTTTGGCTCAATGGATAGGATGAAGGAAATTTGGATATGAGGATGGATGAGTGTGTCAATAGATGAGTGGGCAGATGAATGTTATGAGACAGACGGATGAATCGACATGACTGTGGACTACAGAAGAGCAGGTGGATGGATGCGTATGAGGCAGCATGGATGCATGGCTGAGAAGATGCCAGGTGAGTGGACAGATGGACAGGTTTATGAATGGATGGTGTATGGGTGGAGGGAGGGGTAAATGGATGGGATAGATAGATATGAGGATGAGGATGGGTGGTAGATGTATGTATGGGTAAGCAAATGCATGGATGGATGGGCAGATGCCTGGATGAGTGCATAGATGGAGGGCTGGGTGGATGGATGGATGGATGGATGGATGGCAGATCCAGATGGATGAGTGCATGGACGGAGGGCTGGGTGGATGGATTGAGGGCTGGGTGGATGATGGGTGGACGGATGGATGGGCAGATGGCTGGGTGAGTGCATAGATGGAGGATTGGGTGGAGGATGGATGGATGGATGGACAGATGCCTGGATGGGTGGATGGATGGAGGGCTGGGTGGATGATGGGTGGACAGATGGATGGGCAGATGGCTGGGTGAGTGCATAGATGGAGGATTGGGTGGAGGATGGATGGATACATGGATGGGTGGGCAGATGGCTGGATGAGAGCATGGATGGAGGGCTAGGTGGTTGGATGTATGGATGGATGGGCAGATTCCTGGATAAGTGCATGGATGGAGGGCTGGGTGGAGGGAGGGATAAGTGGGCAGATGGGTGAGTGTTGGGGGAATGTGTAGCTATGAAGGTGAATGCAGACACATGAGTGGGTAGGTGGACGGGTGAGGGGTAGATAGACCCTCCATGTTGGATGGAGGAAAGAACGGACCCTCAAATGGCACTTTCTTTGGCTAAAGGGTGAAAACTGTGTTATGACGCGAGGCTGCAAAGGCAGCCTCCACCCTGTGAGTCTGTGGTTCCATGCCATACCTCCCAGGGCCACACAGCCGAGTGGCTTCTCAATCCCCAAATAAGGTGGACAAAGTCCGCCCTGGCAGGCCCAGGGAGCAGGAAGTCCAGGCGGGGTGGGAGGCCCTGCTCCCGGAGCTGAAGTCAGTTCCTTCTTTTCTAAACAATGGGGCCTGGCCTGACCCGTGCCGCGCCTCCACCCTGCTCCACCCAAGTCCCCTCCGCTTCTGATGGGCTGCGCAGCTTGGGAAGGGTGGCTGTGGAGAAGCCGCCTTCCCCCGGTCCAGGCTCCTTCCTGGGGCATAGGCACTGGGAGACGCCGCTGCCATCCTCCCAACCCATGCCCAGGGTGCCACTCAGGTTTCTTACCTTTGTCCTTCTTATTTGGGTCCCTAATGGAAGGCCCCGCACCCCTTCCCTCTCCCTGTCCTTCCCTGCCCTTGCCCCCCCAGCAGCCAGTCTGGCAGGAGGGAAGACGGGTGGGGTGCTGTGGGTCCATGCCGGCTCCACCCAGACGGCAGGGGAGGGCAGAGGGTAGAAGGGGAAACTGAGTCAGCACCTGGCCAGGGCACCAACAGTGGCTCTTGGGGTTGAGTGGCCAAGTTGGGCCCTTCTCAGGCCTGAGCCAGAGCACCTGCTGCCCAGGCCACCCCGCGCAGAGCCGGCCCCCCGAGTGCTGGACGGTGGGGTGAGACGGCATTCCTAGGGCCTGCTGTGGTCCTTCCTGCTGTCCTCGCCTCCACAGAAGGGACCCCCCAAAGCTGCCTCCTGGGATGGCAGGACAAGCTGGAAACCAGAGAAGCCCCCACCCCGCCCCATGCTAGAGACATCTAGAGCGTACTGCGTCCTCCCAGGGGGCTTCCTGGACACTGCAGGTGGCCCCGAGGCTCAACCCTCCTCAGAGGCCTCCTCGGGCCCACAGAGACTTTCCCAGCTGGAAATAAGGAGCCCTGTCCCGAGGACAGGGCACACGCCCAAGAAAACATGCGACTGGTGAGGCCAGTCCTGCGCCCCCCTCCTCCCCGCCTGCCCCTCACTGTCCTCAGGGGACAATCTGCTGTGACAATGACAATGGCTGTCGCTTCCTCACACTGCTCCATGGCCAGGTGCCAGCAGCGTGTCCCGCAGGCACCACTTCTGTAATCTTGAGTTTGTTGGGACTATCACTGTCCCCATGGTGCAGACAGGGAAACTGAGGCTCAGTTTCTGGTGAGTGATGTTCCCACAGACACACACTCAGCGGGAGGGAGCCCAGAACTCCAGCCCAGGTTGGCCCGACTCCAGCTCACGGACACAGCCAGGCTGCAGCCTGCGTCCGGGGGGCCCTGCCCACTCGCCTGGGAGAGAGGGCCCAGCTGCGGCTGGACCTCAGCAGCGTGGGGCGGGGTGGGCCCAGGAGGGGGCAGAGGGAGGAGCCCAGGGACTCCACCCAGAGCCGATCGGAGGGGCTAGGGGCTCACAGTGGGGACAGCCTCCCACTGAGCCTAGAGCAGCCTCTCGACCTGCTGCCGCCACCCGGCAAACGCCACGGAGGTGGTGCAGTCAGAGCCGGCACTTCCTGGCTCTCCCCAACTACTGCTGAATGAATGAACAAGTGAACAAATGATGGATGAATAGATGAAAAGCATGCACACATATGGACCCGGAGCACCCCTCTCTCCCTCCTGTGCCCATGTGTACCGAGGCACGCGTGTGCACACACACACATGCACACACACCCACACGGACACACACACATGCAGCAGGCCTCCCTAGTCAAGGCCTGCAGAATCCTGGCCCTCCTCAGGCCTCCAGTGGCCCAGCAGACCCTCTGCTGTGGCCCTGCCCCAGCCCAGGGCCCCAGACAAGCATGCCAGGATCGCTGGGCCCGTCCCAGAAGTCGCTGGCTCTGCCACTCACAGCAGGAGCCACACTGCCGGCACAGGCCCCGCTGCTAATCTCTGATCCTGACAACCTCCAGGCTAAGGCACCCAAGGGGACCCTGAGCGGCCCGGACGGTGGCCCAGGAGGGGCCCCAAGCAGCCCCACTCCTGGCACCAACACCCCCCAGGCCAGGACGCAGGGAGAGCCCGGGCACTGGGGTGGCCAGGCCCCTGGCAGGAGGGTCTCGGTGTCCGCTCAGCTTCCCCGCGGCCATCACGTGGCTGTAGGCTCGACCGTTGCTAGGATTAGGGCTGGGATTAGCCCACCAAGTTTCCAGAGCCTCGAGTGTCCCAGTCACCAGCGCTATAGAAACCTGGCCGGAAGGGCGGTGGGCGCTTCCCTGCAGCCCGGCCTGAGCAGAGCCCTGGGCCCGAGCCCCCACCCCTAGCCCTGCGGGGGACCATGCCAGCCAAGTTTTGGGTTTCTAGAATCAGCTGTTTTCCAGACCCTGAAATGGAAACGGACGACTGGATCATTTTGTGCCTGACCTGAAGACAGGAATGTTTGTCCCCTCCCTTCCCACGTGCTCCTTACTGCAGAAACCATCAGTGCACCTCGTCCTATGGCCCAAGGCCCCCTTGGACTGTCCCTCAGTGCCCAGCCACAGCGCCATCTGCTTGGACCTCTCCGTCCCTCACTGCCCCATGCCCCATCTGCCTCTGCCCTGGAGCATGGCCCGGCCAGGGGTCTGGGGCCTGGGCCAGGCCTCACTGGGGCGGCAGCTGGGCTGTGGGCCATCAGGGTAGGGGCTCAGGAGAGCTGCCTGCGGGGCCAGCCTGAGGGCACAGCCAGCAGCCAGGACCTGACCCCATGCCCAGGCTGTGCCAAGCCAGGGTCCTCCCAGCAGCACAGCCTGGGCTGGCACTGTCTGCTGTTGCCCTTTTGCCGATGTCCCTGGCCATCTCAGACGTGAGCGTCTGGCCCTGAGCTCCACGTGCGCCTTCCTGCCTGCTCCTCTCCACCAGGGAGAGTCCATCCTTCCAGGTGGTCAGCACAAAGCTGCAGGACCCAGGCATGTGCCTCGACTTCCCCCGGCTTCGGCCCTGGCCACTGGCAGTCTGTTCAGCCAGCAGCCACAGGGTACTTTCACACGGAAGTCAGGAACCAGCCCCATCTCACTCAGAGAAAAAGCTACATCCTTCTCAGGGCTCCTTGGAGCCTTCCTGGACTGGCCCCCCTCGGGCCCTCAGATGGGTTTCCAAGCCACCCCTGCCTGCTTACCTGCCTCCCACACACCCCTGAGATGTGGCTCCACCTCCATGCAGGGATTGCACCTACTGCCCCTGCCTGAGACACACTCCCCCAGGTGTCCACACGAGCATGTGACAGGGGATGGAAAGATATGTAGATGGATGGAAGGGATGTATGCATGGATGTCTGTGTGGATGGATGGATGGATACATGGATGGGTGGATAGTAGATGCATGGGTAGATGGATGGATAGTAGACGGGTGGGTGGCTGAATGGTAGATGGGTGGGTGGGTGGATGGATGGAGGGGTGGATGGATCAATGCATGCATGGATGGAGGGATGAATGGATGGATGAATATGTGAACAGATGGATGGGTGAATGGATGGATGGATGTATGTATGGACAGGTTGATGGTGGATAGAGGACTGTGTGAATGGGTGGATGAGTGAATGGATAGATGGGTGGGTGGATGGATGGGTGGATGGATGAATGGATGCATGATTACATAGACAGATGAGTGGGTGGAGAGATGGAGGGAGGGACGGAAGGAGGGAGGGATGAATGGATGGATGGAGGGATAAGTGGATGGATGGTGGGTGGGTGGAGAGATGGATGGATGGATGGGTGGGTGGGTGGATGGATGGATGGATGCATGGATGGATGGATGGATGGATGGAGAGGTAAGTTGGATGGATGGGTGGGTGG
The DNA here is from genome assembly GCA_963574885.1 of Lepilemur ruficaudatus. NCBI lineage: Eukaryota > Metazoa > Chordata > Mammalia > Primates > Lepilemuridae > Lepilemur > Lepilemur ruficaudatus. The sequence continues at coordinate 18,826 of CAUYRT010032927.1, forward strand.
GTGGATGGATGGATGCATGGATGGATGGATGGAGGGGTAAGTGGATGGATGGTAGGTGGGTGGAGGGATGGATGGATGCGTGGATGGAGGGATGGAGGGGTAGATGGGTGGGTGGATGCCATTTCCCTGGATGCCAGCGAAGGAGTGCAGCCAAGTGGAAGGCCCAGGTGGTCAACTGGCCTGAGATCAACTTCTGGGCCCCAGGTGTTGAAGGGGACAGCACAGAGGTGCCCAGCAAGACAGTGGAGGTGCCAGTTGCTGGAGTATCAACCCTTCTGCTCTGCCTGGCTCTTCAGTGCCTCCTCTGGGCAGTCACCACTCTGAGCCGCCTCAGGCTGCTCTGATGCCCCCACGGACCCAGGCCATAAGCCAAGTCCCTCCATGGTCACCGTGGTCTTCCCTGTGCGGTCATTGGCTGTGTGCCTCTGTCACTCACCACCCCCAGCCCTGCGTGTCTGGGAGGTGCACAGACAGGACAGGCCCCGAGCAGCAGCCCTGCCCGGCACACAGCTGGGCAAACTCCAGGCCAGGCCAGGGCTCCTGAGCCTGGGTCCCCACCACTCACATGCCCCACTCTCCACCCCAAATTGTCCTCACGAGTCTTCCTCATACCAGCCTTTCCCCTCTGGCCCCGTTGTGTCTACTTCACACCTGCCAGAGACTGTGTTAGTTACCTACCACTGCAAAATGTCACCTGAAAACTTAGAACAATAGAGACTTTTTTTTGAGGCAGAGTCTCACTCTGTCCTCTGGGCAAGAGTGCAGTGATATCACCACAGCTCACTGCAGCCTCAAACTCCGGGGCTCTGGTGATCCTCCTTCCTCAGCCTCCCAGAGTGCCGGGATTATTACAGGCCTGAGCCACCGCTCCCAAACTAAAACAATAAAGACATACAGTGATAAACATTTGTCACTTCAGTGTCTGAGGGGCAGGAACGCAGGAGCAGCTCGGTTGCGTGGCTCTGGCTCAAGTCTCCGTGGCGGCCGGCAAGCCTCCGGCCGGGGCCACAGCCTCTGAAGCCTCGGCGGAACTGGAGCACCCCTTCCAGGGTGGCTCGCTAGGGCCTGGCGAGTCGGTGCACTGTGGGAGGGGGGCTGGCGTCCCTCCCACACGGGCGTCTGCATGAGGCTGCCTGGGTGTCCTCATAGCATGGAGGCCGGCCTCCCCGACAGGGAGTGAGGCAGAGAGAGCGTGAGGTGAGCAGAGACAGCTGTCCTGTCCTGTGAGCCACAGCTGTCCTGTGGCTACGACCTGGCCTCAGAAGGCGCACATGGTCACCCCACTGTTGGCTGCACAAACCAGCCCTACTAACGTGGCAGGGGCTGTGCTGGGGGATGCCTCAGGGGGTGCCTGGGGGTGTGCATCTGGCGTCTTGGAGGCCGGCTGCCACACCCTGGGGCCACGGGCTTGTCTGCCCCCACAAACAGCCTTACCTAGGGGACCACCCATCCTCCTGCAGCTCCTTCCCCAACACGTGACATGACACCTCTGGGCCCCTTTGGTCCCCAACCCTCGGGGATTCCCTTCCTCCTGCATTCCTGCCCGTCACCCCCCACTCACACCCCACCCCACCCTCCACTGCCCCCCTTCTCACTCCCGCCTCCGCTCCTGGAAGTGGGCTCAGCTCTGTCCCACCCTGGGATCATGCAGCACCTGCGTGCCGGGAGCAGGTGTGCCCGGGGCACTGCTGGTGCAGCTGCGAGTGTTTCTGGGGTAGCTCCGATGCTGGGTAGAGGAGAGGTCCCCACTTTCCTCCCCGCCTGCCCCAGCCCCTTGACTTTGCAGGTTCTCCAACTAACCACAGGGCGGCAAGAGCCAAGGGGGTGCAGGAGGCACCTGAAAGCCCCGGGGGTCACTCCATGGCCCTGTCCAGCTGCTCCCCACCCCGACCTGGGCCAGGAAGAAACTGCCCCCCAACCCCGCGAGGCTCCCAGGACCCCGGCCCAGCCATGAGGCCTCTGAGGGCAGAACATCAGGGAGAGGAGGGTGCCGAGGGGGTGTTCCCACCTCTCCCGGGAGAGAGAAGGAAGGTTGGAGGGCAAGGGAGGAAGGAAGCCAACTCAGGCTGACCTGGAAGCCAGGTGGCCCAGCCTGCCCTCAGACCTGCCACCCCTCTCTGGGGGACACTGTGGGGTCCTCCCCTTCCCAGGCCTCCCACGGCACCGGAGGGCCCCTTCTCCTGGGCACTGACTGTGGCTGGCGGCGCGGGTGGCCTCGCCCAGGCTCTGCTCCAGACAGAAGACCCGGGTGGGCTCCTGGCCTCGCCCTTCGGGCGGCAGTGCCCAGGCCCGGCCCCTGCAGGGTGGAGCTCAGGAAACCTGCTGCCCTCTCCGAGCCCCTGCCCGGAGCGGAGCACTTCACATGACGCCTGCTACGTCGGGACGTCACAGGGCCCTGCAGCTGGAACAAGCGGAGTCACTTTTTTATTAAAAAGCAAAACCTAAACCAAGAAAACAAAGTGATTAAGTTTCCCTTCAGAGCAGCAGGCCCTAGGAGGACGGGGCCGCCGTCCCACTGGGCTCTCCGACCCTCAGCCACCCGCAGGAAAACAACCGGGCTCTTGACACAAACAGGAAGCAGCTGGTTTTCCCTAAACATGAGGAAGGGCTGGGGTCTGCAGCAGGCAGGCTGCCTGGAAGGTGGCCCTGGGGCCGGGCATGCAGCTGGGTGGGCCGGCCCAGTGCTCAGTCCTCAGGGGAGCGGGCGGGCGAGACCCCCAGTTCACTGGGGGTGCCCCGAGGAGGATGGGCTCCCAGCACTTGGCCTCCACCGCCGGGGCCTGTTGCTCTGCCTGGGCTTCCAGGACCAGCCAGCGCACAGCGACGTCAGCCGGGCTCCCAGGAGCGCTGCAGCAGACAGGGGAGGCCAGAGCCTGCAGGACCCCTAGGGTCTGTGGGAAGCCAACCCCTCAACAGCACCTCCCCCTCCCGCTCCGCTGCTGGAGCCGAGTCTGGGCCCGGAGGGGCTGGTTTCTACCAGCCCTGGGTCCCTGGCAGGGGCTCTTTCGGCAAATGCTGCAAGTGAGACCTGGGAACAGGCCGGGGAGGGCAGGAGGCTCAGAGAGGGTCTCTGGGCAGAATGTGCAGTCTCGAGCAAGCTGGCCCGGCTGCGGGGCGCTGCCTCCGCAAGGCCCCAGCCACGCGATTTGAGGGGACAGGTGTAGTTCGAGGAGCTAGAGGCCACTGCCTGCCACTCTCGGTGGGAGTGTGCCAAGAGGCTCTTGGAGAGGCCCAGGCAGAGTGGGCTCTGCACAGACCACTGTGGGTCCCCCACTGTCCCTCTTAAAGCCCCGTGGGAGATGCGAGCTGGGGTCCCCCTTAGTGGGACCTTGCTCCCCGCTGGGCACGTGGCAGGGCACGGAAGTGTGTGTCATGCGTCAGCTATGAATACAAAGCCAAAGAGCAGCGAGGCTGCACTGATGCCGGTTAAAGTGCAGGCATCTGGCTCAGGGTGGGCTGATTGGGGACCAGGGGTCTCTCTGCACCAGGTCCAGAGAGCAGGGTGTCTTTAAGGCAGGCTTACCTAAGAGGGACAAGTTTTAAACAAATGTTCTAAAATAGGAGGAGTTTACAACAGTGACGGATCAGAGCATGTTACAGAGCACCCGTGGCTAAAACCCCGCGGTACCCACAGCGATGGAGACACGGACGGAAAGAGGAACAGAGAAAGTCCGGAAACGGACTGGCCAGGACCTGTACCAAGAACGTTAAACTTCAGAGGAAAAGAACACTGCAAATTTAAAACAATGCCGTAGGATCCCAGAAGTGCTTCAAACAAAAGAACTGTCTTGAAAATCATTTTCAGATAACGTGTCAGTAATTTGGAATGAAGTTTGATCAGGGACAAAATGTCCATCTACACAAAAACCTGCACACAAGCATTGAGAGCAGCTGTGCTCACGGCCGGAGAAACTTGTGCGGCCGGGATGCCTCCCAGCAGGGGCATGATGAATAGCCTGCAGACGCCCTTCCTCGCTGAGATGGCATCACTGGCTGCGGAGCAAACCGGACGCGGGCTGTGAAGACTGAATGGACCAGGCCGGGCTGGAGAGGCCACGCACTGTGGGATTCCAGCTCCAGGGAAAGGATCAGTGGCTGTGGGGTGGGCGAGGGGGTGAACAGGTGGGGCACAGAGGACTTTTAGGGCAGTGACACTGTCCTGCATGACACAGTAGTGGTCATCATACCTCCACCAGACCCAGGGACCCGACAACGCAAAAAGTGAGCTGTGGGCGTTCGGTACCGGCAGGGTCGGTGTCAGCGCCGCAGTCGTGAGCAAGGCCCACGGTGGCAGGGTGTCAGTATGATAACAGGGGACGCTGGGGGGTGAGGAGGGTGAGGAAGACCCTCTGTGCATTCTGCGCAGTTTCTCTGTATACCTGTCAGTTTGGGGCCTGTCCGACAGCCATCTGTCCCTCGTCGCCACCAGCCCCTGTGGGATGAGCAGGCTCCAGCCAGGTGGGTGAAACACCAGAAAAGCGCCCAGAAAAGTCACCCTGAAAAGCTGGGCGATGCGCCAGGATCTGAAACATCTGGAACGCCCGGCCCTCTGCTCACCATGGGCTGAGCCTCGGGGACCCCTGCTCTCCAACATCCAGGTCTCAGGAACTGTCACATCCCCAAGAGTCACTGAGGACCCCACGAGAGCTTTTGTGGCTGTAGGTTGTACATGTCGATGTTCCCCGTCTTTGAAGTGACAACGAAGACATTTAAAAATTTTATCGACATTTAAATTTTTAGAAATTAAAAAAAATAAGTTAAATGAATTAATTTAAACGTCACAGCAGCAATAATAAACTCACTACATAGTAACATCAAACATAACTAGGGTTTCAACAGGAAACAAATGCAGCGTGGAGAGAGGCTCAGCTTTGCTTTTGCAAATCCCCGTGGCCGGAAGACAGCGGAGCCTCCCCGGAGCCTGTGCGGCGGCGCCCGCCGGGGCTTCCCTGGCGACTCGTGGGAACACGTTTACGAACATGTGTGTTTGGAAACAGGGGGAGTTGTAATGGCCTTCTTATATGCTTGTGGGTTTCCTTTCTGATACTACTCCAAAACTCGACAATGGTGATTTCCTGATGTTCAGCTGCGACGTGGAGTCTGAAACCAACCTGTGAACTTTCCAGCCTCTTACGTTACAATCTGCTGCTTTAGGAAACTGCGGAGACAGGATGACTAAAAGCCCCACGGACCCTGGAACAGAGTGGACAGGAACAGAAACATTGGAGACACACAGACGAAGCCTGGGGTTGAGTTAATAGTCACGGACCAATGTAACCTTCTTAGCGGCCACTTAAGATGTCAACAACAGGGAAATGCCCAGGGGATCCCGAAGCTCTCCATACAATCTTTGCAACTTGTCTGCAAACCTAAAGTTACTATGAATTAAGAAGTTTATTGGGGGAAAAACCCGCCGTTCTATCCCATTCTTTCAAAGGGTCTTTCCGTATGCGTGTGTCCGTGACACCTGCGTGGAGCCTTCGCAAAACTGATCAGCCCGTTACGCGGACCCAGCGGTGAGGGTTGAGCCTGCATCGTCCACACGGAAAAACCCACATCCATCGCCACCCACCGAGCTCTTCAGAAAGGGATTGGAAAACCGGCCCCCTCAGTGGGCAGGTGCAACCTCCCCAAATTCTGATTTTTCCCTGGGAACTCCAATGTGACCACCAACAGCAAAATCCTCCAGTGGCGACCGGATCGTTTCATTCTTCTCTGAGCAAACCACCGATCGATCAGTCACCCATTCAGTGAAAACGGCGCTTGGGGCCAGGTGACCTTGCAACGGAAGCCACCACATGGCGGCTCTCCCTGGGCACGGCCACCCCGGCACAGCGGGAGGGCATTGTGGGCACCTCCGGGCCCCTCACATGGAATATTAAAAAGACACACTCCAGGGCCGAGATTTAATGGAATTAATAAAGTTCACTGCTTCATCAGGGACATTCTTAAGTGAAGCTGGCAGCTGGTCAAGGTCCCACGCACCGGCCTCCACCCAGCCCCGCCTGCGTCCGAAACGCAGCCGCCCTGCCCTCGGTGCCCCAGCGCCCTGGCAGACGGGGCCCTTCCCTGTGCCCTGCACCACCACAGCCTCCACCCGGGCAGATTATGCTGGGGCCTCTGCTTCCAAGCCCTCCCTGACCAGCCCAGCCCAGGGAGTCCACCTCCTGTAGCTCCCTCCGGCCCATCCTCTGCCACCTGTAAGTCCCGGGGCTTCCCCCCACCCAGGGCGTGACCCACGGGGGCAGCCCCCACCCCGCCTCACATGGTGGTGTCTCCTCCCCAGGCCGGAGGAGCCCCCTGCTATCTCCCACAGCCTGTGGCCCCCATACGCCCCTCCGCCCCAGGCCTGGCAGCGGTGAGTGCCTTTGCATCTGGAAATCCTTCTGAGCCCCTGGTGAACCTTGGAGAGCAAAACCCTCGCCTCTGCACTAACCACAGCAGAGCACTGTGTAGCCTGGGGCTCCAAGATATGGGTCCTGCCCCAGGCATGTCCTCCTGCTTGACACTCAGCGACTGGCTTCCCAGACTGTCAGCGGAAGTCAGACTTCAGCCCCCAGCGCTGCTATGGAAGTTTCCATGGGACTCGTGGCGGGCAAGAGTTAGCAGGATTAAGGAGCTCAGCCCTCAGCTTCCTCTCTTGAGCTGTCCACGGGGAGCCCCCAGGCCAGAGAGGGGCCACGAGTTTGGGGTGAGGGGCCAGGCCCCTCCTCGGGCCTGTGCCAGCCAGCGCTGGGCAGGTGTCTGCAGTGTCTGCCGCGTGTGCACTGGGTGGTACCAGCCAGCACTCCCACTGGCCCCCAGGACCCCGCCACTGAGCTGGAGGGGGTCTCCCAGACGCCCCTGGGCCATGAGCCTGGCCTGGCTGATGCCTCCCCATGGGGCACTAGGGCTGGGGGAGGACTTTGTTCAGCCGAGGGAGGCGCAGCCTCGGCCCACGCCAGCCACCCCTCTGGGCCTCTCCTCCATCCTTCCGTCCCAAGCTGGCCCAGAGGCAGAGCTGCCCGGCCTTCGAGAGAAGGGAGACGGACACAGGGCACTGGCCTCCCTCCCTCCCTGCCAGCTCTTCCAGACTCCAAGCAGTGTTTTCTGGGCCCAGAATCTAGACGGTGCCTGGTGGGGGAGGGGCTGGGGGAGGAAGGGGCCAGGGCCAGGGAACTGGCTGGAGGAGACCTGCACAGAGCGGCCTCCTGGCAGGTACACTAACCCCGGCTGAGCTTGCTGTTCTCAGCTGGAGGATGGACTGTGGGCACAGGGCCTGCCTCCTGGGTGCTGGGGGCATTCCACAGGGCATGTCCAGGGGCGCTCAGCACAGCCCCGGCCCCCAAAGAGCACTTTGAAAAACATGATAATAATTCTCACTCTGGGAGAGCCTAGGGGCATCAGACATCAGGCTCCAGTCACTCCTGGCCTGATGTCACTCAAAACCGAAAGTGGGGCTGGACCCCGCCTCCCACCAGGCAAACCCTCAGGCCTGCCTGGATGCAGCAAGGAGACCCCAGGTGGGTCCAGGGCTGGGTTGCCAGGAGCTCCACGACTGCAGAACAGCTTTCCCTCGGCCTCGGGCTGGCACATGAGGAGCTGTGCCAAGCCCAGGAGCACCTCTCCGAGGTTGCACAGCCAGGACGGTGGCAGGAGAGTGAGCCAGCCTCCACCGCACCATGTCCCCGAAACCTGCACCTGTGAGCCAAGGCCAGGGACTTCCTGGGAGAGACAGACGCACAAACACCTCTGGCCTCAGCCCCGGGGGAGAAGAGAACTTGGGAGCCACCACCAAGCCCAGGAGGCCTGGGCAGCGTCAGGATCAGCAGACCATGGGCCTGCCGTTCCCAGCCCGTAACTGTGTAATCAGCTCGTTAAACTCCCTGTTAGCTGCCGGCACCTCTCGCCAGGGGTGAGTTTGCAGGGGCAGCAGCCGGCCAGTCTGTCATCTGCCACGTGGCCGGGGCCCAGCACAGTGCCTGACCCGGGGCACTCAAGAGCAAGGGAGCGACCAATGGCTAATCTGTCTCCCTCAGCTGGCTGCCAATAACATGGGGAGAATGACTCTATCTGTCAGGGTGAGGCGACAGAGCAGGTGTACAACAGGCAGCCCAGAGTGGTCCCAGTCTGAAAGGTTCCAGAGTGAACTGGCTTGTAAGTACAAGACTGTTCAGGAAGCAGGCTCCCCAGGTGTGGTGGGAGGGGAGAGGGACAAGGGTGGCTGACACCGGGAGTTCCAGCTCAGGCACTGCATGGCTGGGACGGTCACTTCTGGAGATGAGAGGAAGGGCGTGTCATGAGCGTGATGAAGGGCTTCCGATGCTCGTGAGTGAATTCCTCAGCCCCAAGAGGGTGGGACAAGAGACCACATTTGGGATTTTTAGGACACTTGCCTCCACTGAACGTGTGGCATGGAGGAGCTCACTCAGGGTATGAGGTTGGAGAAATGGGAGGGTAGGAAAATCCCAGGTCAGGACAAGGTGAAACAGCAATTAACAGAAGGGAGACCAAAAAGGCAGCCCTCAAGGTGGGGCAGCCCACCTGGGCCAAGTGGCCGCTGCAGGCGAGGGGAAGGCACGCCGGCCCTAAGCCACATCGTTCCATTGTCTTCTGGCCTCCATAGTTTCTGATGAGAAGTCTATTATAATTCATCATCCCCTGTTGTGTTGTGTGTTTGCTCTTCTTTCAAGATTTTCCCTTTTAGCTTTCATCTTCATCAGTTTGACTTGGAGAAGCCTAAGCATGATTTTCTCCCAATTGATCCTATTCAGGTCTTGAAGCACTCTTGAATTTGTGCATTTATGTTGTTAATCAATTTGGGAAGTTTTTAGTCATTTTTAAAATATTTTTTCCTGCTCAGTTCTCTCTCTCTTGCTCTCCTGGAACTCCAATTACCCATATTTTAAAGCTTTTAACACAGTTCACATGTCTTTGAGTCTTTATTTGTGCTTTTAAAATCACTTCCCTCTCTCTTCTTCACAGTGGATAGCTCATATTGATCTATCTTCAAGTTCAGACGCTTCCATCACCTCTGTTCTGCTGCTAATCCCATTCAGTAATTTCTTTTAAGTTCTAAACAATAATTTAGACATTTTTAATATTTTCTACTTGTCTGCTGAAATTTTCTATTGTGTCATTCATGGCAACTGCAAGGTTGGTGGTGGTCATGAAAGGAGCCATCTCGGTGGGTGATGGGGTAGCAGAAGACTGAGGAGTAAATGTCTTCTGTTGTGTTAAGGAAGTTTCTTTGCAGTCCTAGCCTCTTAAACATGTATCATAACTGGGAGTGCATTTTAGATGTTATTAAGTATGTTTTTGGCACTTCTCAATATTGTCATATGGTTTTTCTTCCTTTGGCCTATTAACATGATGATCTTAATGGATTTCTTAATGTTGAGTCATCCTCACTTCCCTGGAAACATACTCTACTCAGTCATGGTCTATTATGATACTACTACACACTGCTGGGTTCAATTTTCTAATTCTTTTATTGACAATTTTTGCATCTGTCTTCATGTGTGTGACCCTGGATGATCGTTTTTCCTTTTTTGTGCCACCATGATTGGATTTTGGTATCAGGGTTATGCTAACACAGAAAGTGAATGGGAACTTCATCCACCTTCTATGCTTGAACCATTTTTGTATAGTATAGTAATGATCTTGAGTGTTTATAAAAACCTGCCCATAAAACTCTCTGGGCCCTGGGCCTTTTTCTGGGGTAAAATTGTATCACTTTCAGTTGACAACCTGGTTATTCACATGTTCAGATTTTCTAGGTCCTCTTGAGACATTTTCCAGATATATGTTCACTTAAACAAGACCTTTAAATTTCATTTAATCAATAAATATCTTTCAAACTCTATGATGTGTAAGACTCTGAAAACAGGATACATTACGACTTGAATCAGCACATACAATTTCTATGAGAACAGGCATTCAATAAATTGCTTCTCTCTTCCCTCATTCTCCATTAGGACCATTTCAGATGAGAACCCAGGTAGATATCTGTTGACCTGCAGTTGGCTTGTACCTATCTACAGATACATACATCCATGCATACTTATGTACATCTACATACTCATCCATCCATTCTCCCACCCATCCATCTCCACACCCACTTGGTCATCCACCCAGACATGCACCCACCCATCCACCCACACACCCATATATCCACCCATCCATTCATGGAGCCCACTTTCACTTCCTACTCTGAGGCAGGTACTCCTCTGGGTATTGGGGGTTCCAGGCTGAGAGACATAAGCCAAGTGCTGGAAGACCAAATTGAGATTCAAAATGGCCCCAGCAGGATAAAATTATGGACAGAATAGGACAAGATGCGATGCTCTTCTGGGATCCAGGGATCCAGAGTGGCAGGTCTGAGTAAATAATTCTGGGATGTGCCACCCCCAATTCCAAGCAGGGCTGGCCTACCATAGGAACCATCTGAGCAGGGGTAGGTGCTCAGCTGCAGTTAGGGAGGGCAGCTAGAGCTGAAGAGCACTGAAGGAGAGACCAGGGAGGACTCGGTAAGGTTGTCCTGGGCACCCTCTCGGCCCCGCTGTCTGTTCCGTTCATGCTGATGTGTCAGCTCCTGTTTCACTATGGTTGTCTTGAGGGCAGGAGTGGAACCTTCTCCATCCTCATGACTCTAGGCACAAATGTTTACGGAGTGAATGATGCAGGAAGGACCAGGATGCTGGGAGGGTTCGCATGCTGACTTAGACACACTAGATGTGCCACCCCCTGGGGGCCAAGCTCTGGGAAGGGCAGCGGCCGTGTCATCATCACAGAGGGCTCTGGCCTGGGTTTCTTTCCCTCCCACCGGAGCTCAGAACCCAGGTCCAGGGTGGGAGCGATTCCGGCAGCCTCAGCCCATCCCCACCTGCTGGCCCTTTGCCACTCAGCATTCGGGGTGTCAGGAGAGGCCTCCAGAGCTGTTCTTCCGCAGGCGCTGCGAGGGCCAGGGACCCTGCTAGGGAGCGTCCTAGGCCCCTCGGCAGGAAGAAGGGGGTGGGCACAGCATGTTCTTTCTCCCGCCTCCACTGACTGTGCAGAGAACCAATTTGCCTTATCAGAAACTCCCGGAGTGGCTGGCTACACCGAATAGCTAGAATTCCTGCTCGGAGGCACATCTGTTCCTGATCTAGGGGAGGCCAGGGATGACAAGGCAAGGGAGGGAAGCGGAGGTACTCGGCCAGACCTTCCTGAAATGACGCTCCCGCCAGGCGAGGGGAGCTGCCAGCCGGGCAGCAGGCAGAACCGGCCAGCCTCCCGGGCCCAAGGTAGGGGAGCTCCCTGCCTCTCCACCCCTCCCCCAGCTGGAGCCAGGGCCCGCCTTCTGTGGGGCTGGGGGAGGGTGAACAGGCCCCCCCAGTGCATGGAGCGGAGCAGCGGGCCATGCTGAGCTCCTCCCTGCTGCAGCACCTCCCCGCTCCCCGCCAAGCACCACCCCTCCCGCACCCTCCGCCAGCACACCCCCAAACCCTCTCGGGCTCCAGGGTGTCCCACATTCAGACCAAACCTAAAACTCCCATGTGATTTGCTCACTCTCCCCTCGAAGACTCCCTGCTGTCCAGAGCACTCTCAAGGTCAAGTTCAGCTTTTCGATTCAGCCCTGGCTGACTCGAACCCTTAAGCCCCTCTCCTCATGGTGCACATCTCCGCCTCTCCTGCCCATGCAGTTCCCTCTGCCCAGAACACCCTTTCAGCCCCCATGTCTTGCTGACACCTGTGGCCCTTCAGACGCAGTTGCAGGGGGTGTCCCAGGTCTCCAGGGCGCCTTCTTCTCCCCCACTGGGGCGCTTGTGGGCTTGTTCCCCATGACACCGCCCGTGGCCCTCGGTCCAGCACAAGCACAATCAGTGCGTGGAAGGAGGGAGACTGGGAGACCAGGAGAAGGTGGCGGGCAGCGGGTGGGGGTTGGCGGCAGGGCACTGCCAGGTGCCAGAGGGGAGGCAGAGCTTCACTCCACTTTTCCATCTCCTCAGAGGGTGGCCTCGAGGGCGCAGTCTGCAGAGGGGAAGTGGGGAAGGGTCCCAGTCCCTCCTTGCAGCCACAGCACCTTGGGGCCTGCTGCCCCCGCAACCGGGCTCCAGTGTGTTCCTGCGCGCCCCTCCTGCCAGCTCCTAGGGATGCCTCAGTCTCCTCCAATGCAATTTGGGGCCACCCTGTTCTACACCTGCCGCGTGCTGACACTGCACTAGGCTGCCGGCTCCTTGGGCAGAGGATGTGCCCTCGCTGGAGGTGATGGGAGAGAGGGAGGGGGCGGGGGGGCAGTAGGCGGGAGGGAGAGCCTTGTCACTCCTGGGTCCAGGCACCTGTCTGCGTGCAGCGGGGCGGGTGCTGCTGCATCTTTTTCTGTGCAGAGTGTGGAGTTGCCACTCCAGCTCCTAGCTAGGTGCACCCCAATACTCCCAGGCCCCAGGACACCTCCCCTCGCCTGCAGCCTGCCATCCCCACCTCTCACCCCACCTCGGCCAGGCCCAGCAGCCCCTTCGCCCAAGGCGCCCGGTCCGGAGGGCGCAGGACTGGGGGAGCAGGCCGGCTGACCAGGGGAGTGTGTCATTCCCCGCGCGGCCAGTGTAAACAGATCATTTCTGTCTGCCTGGGGGGGAGGGCTGGGGGTGGGGACGGAGTTTTCTTGGGCTTTGTTATGTTCTGGAAAAAAAAAAGGCAAAAAATTTGGGTCACAAACCACAAACTGTTTTGCTTTCGGCATAACTGGCATAAACAGGCATTTTCTCTTTGGTTTCTGGCCGGCTGAGGCCTGGCTGGCTGGGCCGGCGCGGGAGGGAGGCTGCAGGCTGCGCTAATGAGGCCTGGGGCTGCGGCCTGGCCGGGGAGAGGGGCTGGCTGGGGCTGGGGGCCAGCAGAGCAGGTAGAGACCAGGCTGGGGGGCGGTGGCCTGTCCCTCTGTGGCCCCCCAGACCCAGCTGCCCCCCGGCCGGGCCGCACCTGTGCAGAAGCACCGGCCAGGTGCCAGGCCCAGGGCAGCGGGAGGACCCTGGGAGCCAGGGCCAGCGGACGGGTTACTTGAGGATGAGGCTAAGCCAGGTGAGTGCTCCCCGGTGAGGAGGCCTCTCAGGCTGGGACCTGCTTGCGGGAGCAGCAAGGAGGGCTGGGCATGAGCTGGTTCAACTCGGGGATCCCTTTAGGCAGCCTCCAGGGCCTTCTTTCCGGCACTCTGCCCTGGAGCTGTGGACAGAGCCCAGGGAGGTTGGGGACTGCCCTGGAGCTGCGGACAGAGCCCAGGGAGGTTGGGGAGGACCCGCCAGGGGCATCGGTGGCCGTGGTTACTGGCGTACTGGGGGACAGGACTAAGTGCCAGACCATTGTCTGCACGAGGGGAGCTGGAGAGACCAGACACCTGTGTGGGGTGGCGTCTGCACAGAGCCATGGAAAGCGTGTGGGAGGGACTGTGAAGCCTGGGGGTGGGCACTTGGGTGCCGGGGGTGGGGTGGGGTGGGGATCCAGCCCTGAGCCTGGAGGTGGGGCTGATGCTGAAGAGCCTGGCCTGTCGGAGCCACAGAGCGTTCTAAGGGAGCATGGCAGCCTGTGGCCTCTGCCACTCTGGTCCCACATGGAGCGTGGCCAGTGGGCCTTGACTGGAGGCTGGACAGCAACAGAGCCCAGAGGCGGGGGGAGTCCTTGGGGTGAGGAGGATGGCAGCGGAGAGGAGGGCAGCGGGTGGGCCATGCGGGGACACACCGGGGCAAGGGGTCTGCGGAACGTCCCGGAGGAGCTAAGCCAGCCATAGCAGGTGCCTTTTGAAGCTTGTCCTCTTCATTCCTGAGCATTTACGGGACAAGCCAACAGGGCACTGTCATGTGGGGTGCTGGGGCAGGCTCGCGGCCAAGGGAACGGTCAGCAGAGACCGCCGGCAGATGTCAGAAGGGTGGCAGTGATGGGCAGGGCGGGGCAGGGTGGCCTCCCAGGCCATCGGGGGGGGGGGGGGCGTTCGCTCATCTCCAGGGAAATAAAGGACCACTGCCAGGTTGCAGGCAGCGTGTGACCTGGTCTGATGATTTTAAAGGCCACCTGGGTGCTTCTGGCAGTCGGGAGGTACTGGGCTGGGGGGGGGGGGTGTGGACAGAAGTCCCCCACCGATGCGCTCACTGCAGCAGGGGCTGGGACAGGGCAGGCACGCTCTCACGCCAGGTCCCTAAGTGACCACAGGCAGGACATCCCCAGGGAAGGACTCTTCCGCACCTCTCCCAGCTCCTAGGGCCCCGTGTTCCTTGGCTTTTGGCAGCTTCACTCCCACCTCTGCCTCCGTGGACACCTGGCCTTGTTCCTTGGGTACCTTTCCCCTTCTCTTCTAAGGACACCTGTCCTTTGACCTAGACCACCCTAAACCCAAGCTGATCTCATCGACAGACCCTCCATTTAGTCCTATCTGCAAAGACCCTCTTTCTAGGTAAGGCGGCAGTCACAGGCGCTGGGGGCAGGGTGTGTGGACACGTCTTTCTGAGGGCCGCCGTCCAGCCCACTGCGGTGGGGCCCAAGGATGGCAGAGCCCACACAGCCTGTGCCCTCTGCCCCCGTTGCAGCTCGACCTCGTCTCTTCCTGGCCCCCCACGCCCGCCCCAGCTGTTGCTCAAACATGCCAGGCCGCTCGTGTCTCAGCCTGGAGGAGCACCCTTCCTGCCTCCTCCGGGTCCCTGCTCCAGCTCGGCCTCTCCGCCCAGCACCCTGGTCTTCCTCCAGCTCCCCGCCTGGGGTGTCCTGCATGTGGGTGTCCTGCCTCTCCACGTGGATGGATGGATGGATGAGGGAGTACATTTTTTTTTTAATTGGCCGATTAATTTGTTTCTATTTTTTTTAGTTGAGACGGGGTCTCGCTCTTGGTCAAGCTGGTTTCAAACTCCTGACCTTGAGCTATCCGCCTGCCTCAGCCTCCCAGAGTGGGTGGGTGGAGGGATGGAAGGGTGAGTATGTGGGTGGGTGGAGGGATGGGTTGATGGGTGGGTGAGTAAATGGGTGGGTGAGTGTGTAGATGAAAGGGTGGAGCTCTGGGATGGACTGAGAATTTGCAGAGCAGGGAGAGAGGAGGAGAGAGGGCCCAGGGCACTGCCAGAACAGCTGCAATGAGGCTGGGCCAATCAGGGCAGAGTAGGGCAGGGCAGCCCTGAGAGGGTGGCCTGAGCGCGGGCTGACCCGGGAGAACTGGGGCGAGCAGCTGGCTATGCCCAGGGCTGCAGAGGTCAGGGGAGGTCAGGGGGGTCTTGGGTGCTAGCAAGGGTGGGTGGAGCCAGGGGGCAAGTGAGCATGAGGAAGCTGCAGGGAGCCCCTGGGAGCGGCCAGAGGGGTACGGGTGCGGACAGAGCCGGTGTTGAAGTGACCTGGGCCTGGGCAGCTGCGGCCCACAGAGGAGGGCATGGGGCAGGCTGCTGTGGGCGCAGGGCTGGTCCTAACGCACAGGCTGCGGGCAGCTCCCCCCAACCTGCTCTGAGGGGAGCAGGCAGGGCTGGGCCACCCCCTGCACCTCCAGAAGGGCTCAGTGTGGCTCCCTGGGGATGGGCCAGCCCTGGACTCTCTACCACAACACTAGCTCCAAGGAGTAGAGCCAGGCCCTAGGCCCGCCTCCCCTCCGCCCAGTCAGGGGCTGCCCCACGAGGGCACGGTATCCCCATTCCCATTTTTCTTTCCTGACGCCCAGCCCTCCTCATCTCCGAGCCTAGTCTCCCCTCCTGCAGGCAGCCCCTGACCACCGCTCCTCCTCCCCTCTCTGGGAGGTGCCCACATGGGGGGCCCTGCAGGGCCCAGGGGCTTGGGTCAGGACGCCAGTGCCCGGCGGGTGCTAGCGGCAGAGGGAAGCAGCAAGCGGGAGGGCTGGAGATGGGGCAGGATGTCCAGGACCAGGGGCCAGGCCGCCCCAGCCTTGGCAGTCCTCAGGGAGGTGTGGGCACAGGCAGACCTGCCAAAAGGGCTTGGAGTCGGGGTGGAGGGGAGAGGCCAGGCCAGGCCTCCCAGCACCCTGGGCACCAGCCTCACTCTCCCCGGTTGCAGGGCAGAGCTCTGCTCCTTTCCACCCTCGTCCCAGCGGCTCCTGCTGCGGCCTCAATCTCAGGAGAGGTGTAAGTCCCCAGCTGGGAGGATCCCCAGGTCCCCATCTCCAGCAATAGCTAAGGTATCCAGAATCTTCCAGGACGTTTCAGGAGCTGCCCAGCCCCCAGCTCCCAGGGTTGGGCGAATGTTTCCTGGGGCTGACTCCGTGGCACTCCATTCTTCCTTTGCCCCTCCCCCCATGGCACGCCACCTCTGCGAACCTGGTGCCCAAAACTGCCCCAGACCCCCAGCCCACACCTGCACGTCACGAAGGTAGAGGAGGTGCCCACACCGCTAGGTCCCCGCCCCTCCTTCCCCCCCACGATCCAGTACCCAAGCAAAAGATGGAAGACTCAGAAAGTAATAATTTTAAATGCTTTATTGGGGTCGCGAGCGTTACGGGTTAAAGACAAAACCCAAGCCCTGGATTTTGCCAGAAACATGAGCGTGTTAGAGGAGCTGAGTCGAGGCAAACACGGCCGCTGCGAGATGGGCTGAGACAGCGGCAGGTGACTCTGGGTGTTTGGCGCGTGGGGGGTCTTCAGGTGATGGTCAAGTGGGGGACCCGAGAGGGGGTCCCGCTGAAGACATGTTGGGGTTCACGGGGAAGAGACAGATGGAGGGCCACAGCCAGGGCTCGGGAGGTCAGACGGGGGCCCGGGTCAGGATGGCCTAAGACCCAGGGGAGAGCTGCAGGCCGGGGGTGCACAGAGTGTGGTCGGCAAGTGCCCCTGGAGCACCCGCCCCATCGAGGCGAAGTAATACTGGGGGCGGGTGTCCAGCTGGCTGGGCAGCAATGTGGGGTGCCTCGAAGTCTTTTGGGATCTCAGTCCAATCTGTCTGGGTCTCCAATCGTGGAAGTTTTGCTCTTTGGGCTGCGTCCAATGTTCCGAATGGCCCATTCTCTGGGCACCTGCCGAGGACCCTCTGTGCCCGGCATGGGCAGGCTGGCATGGACGACCCCCGGGGTCATGCCAGCCCTGTCACCAGGGCCCCGAAGCCTTAGGCCTCTAGGCTGCTAGTCAGACCGCCGTGCAGGGGGGCTTCGCTGGGGGCAGAAGTGGGGGCGAGGTAAACCTCCCAGCTGCCCGGGTCCCTGCCACAGTCCTAGGCGCCGTGAGGGTGGCTGCTACGGTATTGCCAGACCCGTGGGCCTCGGGGCCCAAGCGACCCGGCGGATGGACAATCTGGCAGCTCTCCTACTCTGCGGGGCTCAGCCCTCCTGACCTCCCCACTGCCCGACCTCACCCCACCTTGCCCCCCGGGAGGCCCTGCAGAGCTTCAGGCCTCCCGGGGACAAGGCAGGGTGCTGAAGAGCGGGCAAGATGTCACCGAGGGAGTGGGGAGGGCTCCCCAAGTGCTCGGAAGGCGGCCACCTGCTCCAGCCCGATGGAACCCCTCTGCTCACACATCCACGGCCCCTTCCCCCCCAGCCAGCCGCTGGGGGCCCCAACCTGGTGGCCTCCGAGCACCTTCCTGACACCTGGGAAGACCCTGCCCCACCCCCTCCTCCGCCCTCCAGGACCTCCAGGGACCAGCCACTGTCCCCAGAAGCCAGGCCGGACAGCGGCCCTCTCCATTCCTCGCTGACTGCTCCGTGGGGCGCTGTGGCCGGCACCCCACGGAGGCCCCACTCTCGACCCAACCCAAGCAACAGGGACAGATAAAAAAAAAAAAATTAAATGCAGGGAGATAAATGGCGGAGGGCAGGACATGGTGGTCTTGTACGTTGGCTTCGTGCACTATTACTTGGTCACTGCCCCCCTGTTACATGAGGAGGGGGTATAATTCGGCGCGCGTAAAAGCTAAGGAGGGATAAAAAAAAAAAAAAAGAAAAAAAAAAAGGAAAAATGCCCCAAGAAACAAAGAGGGGAAATAGATCAATTGACGTGGAATTTGGGCTCCTAATTGCTGTCTGTCATCCCGCAGTTCTCCTGTTGCTCCTCCTGACTCCCTCCAAATCTCTCTGGACCACCTCTCACCCTAGAGCTTCCCCCCACCCAGCCCCCACTGCCCCCCACCCGCCCCACCAACCGCCAGACTTCCCACACTCCCCGTCACCTTCGTCAGTCTCCGGGGGGCTCCCAGGAGACTGGTGAAGGTGACCCTAGGTGTGCTCGGGGGGGTCCCCTAGATCTTTCTGCCAGGAGCACACCTAGGGAGTCAGGCTGCCGAGGGGGGCATGTCTTGCTTGGCTACAGCCGTCTCCCAACCTGCCAAGCTCATTCCTTGCTCTGCACAATCAACAAGGGGTCTCCGGGTAACTGGGGTCTTGGGGCATCGCAGCTCACACTGGGCGGCCGCGGGACAGGCACCGAGGAGGAGGGGGCCTCACAGGGGCAGCTCCCTCATTGTGGAAAGGTGGTGGATGTGTGTGAGTTTAAGTGTGTGAGTGTGTGTGCGTGTGAGTGTGTGTACGAGTGCCTGCGTGTGTGTGTGTGTGTGTGTGTGTGTGTGTGTGTGTGTGTGTGTGTGTGTGGCTGCGGGGAGGCATGTGGCAATGTGTGCTTTCTAGGGTGGGGGTTCAGATGTAAGATTTTTTTTGGGGGGTTGTGCCAATTAAATTTTATTTGCACGGATTCCGGTCCTCACGTTCCATGTTCCCACCTTTGGTCTCACTGGGTCCCTCCAACTAGCTCCGTGACGAATTTTGGAGATGGGAAATCGAGCAAAGAATGAGTTTGGGTCATTGCTGTTGTCAATTCACGCCCGGGGGCGGGTTTCCCTGAGAAGACGGCTGCGCACAAGCAAGGGCGTGCCCACCTGCGATCTGGTCCCTTCTCTCTGCTGGTTCGGGGACTCGAGTCCAGGCCAATCTGACTCGAGGTCCAAAGGGGAAGAGAAGAAAGGGAGGGGGGCGCCAAATTCCTTTACTTTGCCAATCGTTTCGAAGCCAATTCGTTTTTGGTATTTTTTCAGCCAATTGATTTTTTAGTTTTTTTTTTTTTAAGCTAATTAGTTTTTCTGGTGTTTTTAAAAAGCCAATTAGTTTTAAGGGGGCTGGTGTGTGTGTGTGTGTGTGTGTGTGTGTGTGTGTGTGTGTGTGTTTGTAGTTTAGGGTTTTATGTTTTCAATTTTTTGATGCGTGTGTGTAATTTGGGGATAATTTAGGGGGTAAGTGGGGGGTTGTGGAGGATGTTTAAAGCCAATCAATTCTGTGTGGTTTTGAAGATGTCACTATGGTTCCCTTGGCCCGATGGAGGGGGCTGGGAGGCAGCCTGACCTGGGGAGGCGGGGCACGGGGGCTGGGCTCGGGAGAAGCCCTCGAGGGGGAAGTGGGACAGAGAGATTTCAGTGGTGGAACCTGCTGGAAATGTCCCTGGTCAGGAGGTCACAGGGCGATGGCACGGGGCTGCAGGATGACGACACTTTGGTTCACTTCTGATTACTGGGCATCTCCGGAGAGGCGTCCCCGTGGGCGGGGTCTTGTGCGGGCAGGGCCTGGGGGTGCTGGGCCTCCCTGATCGCTTCGAGCTCCTTGGCGAGCGTGCGACCCCGGCGGGCGCGCAGGAGGGCAGGCAGGCCCCTGCGCAGGCGCTGGGTGGACTGCTTCCAGGTGTCGTATTGGAAGAACTTGCCCACGGGGTATCTGGGGAAGTTGTCCTGAGGAGCGAAGTGACCACTCACCAGGTGCCCACTCCTCGGTCCCCTACCCAAGCTGCCCACCCTCCTGCATGGGCCTCTCTCGGTGACCTGACAGGGAGACCTTGGCCACACCTGCCACCGTGCAGCCGCAGTGTGGCAGGGCGACTAGGTCAGTAACTTGTGCTGACGTCCACAGTGGCGGGGAGGGACAGTGGTAGCCATGAGAGTGGCCTCCCAGTGACCCCGCCAGCTAGGACACTGGCTGCGCCCTGCCCCTTGGCTAAGCCCCCCACTGCCGGACAAGACGACTATTCCTGTATCTAGAGAGGAGCCCTCACCGGAAGCACGGTCGGAGGGGTCGACACGTCCCTCTCGGACTTGGCGGGGGTGGCACAGTAGGTCTCCAGGAGGGCCAGGTCACAGCTGCGGAAGCAGCACTCCTCAACGATGCCACGGCTGCGGCGGTTCACACGGCTTGCGGGCCTGCCTGGAAGTCCCACAGGATACACGGGGCGACTTTAGCGCCAGGCACCACTGGGCACTGGGCCGGGGAGGTCCCCCAGGGAAGCCTGGCCACCCTTCGGGGGTGGGAGGGGAAGTGAGCGCTGCAGGCAGAGGTGCCCCAGAAAGGTGAGGAGAGGGGGTGCGTGCGTTAGTCCCCTGGCCTCAGGGGCCTCCTTCCTCAGGTTTAAAATGGGCAAAGCCTCCCGGCCGCATGGGCACCACCAGGACCAGAAGCCCATATTGGCAGTGGTTTGGGGACTGTGGGGTGTGAGCCCAGTTCAGAGGCCACCCAGCAAGGGACCACTGGGTGGACACAAGCGTGGCCCACACCCCGGGAGCTGCCGAGGCAGGGAGGAACAGGCAGGAGAGGAGAAGACGGGAGGAGAGGAGTGAGGAGGCCATGGAACCACTCCCTTCTTCCCTCCCGCCTTCCCCCTCTCCCCCACGGCAGGGCTCAGCTGTAAGAAGAAAGTCACGGGAAAGGACAGGCGCCACCAGCGGGAGGAGGGAGAGGGACCCCATCATGGGGTCCCAGGAGTGGGGCTCGGCCCACCCCTCCTCTCAGGGCAGGCGCAGCGCGACTTCCTGCCCCCAGTGAGGCGGGCGAGAGGGAGGGCACAGGGAGGCCAGGGCAGCAGGGCTTCAAAAGCGTCAGCAGCGGGTGCACTTTTCAGAGAGAAGTTTCGAAATGCATTTGCTTCCTGTGAGCCCACCTCAGTGTGGCAGCATGGGTAAGTAGAGGCTGTGGAGGATGTCACGCAACTAGTGTCAGGTGGGAGAGACAGGGCACCCCGTGCCAGCGAGGAGAGCTGCCACTCCTGATGGCATGGGGCACACCCTGAGTGTCAAGCTTGCCCCGAGCCCCACCCAGGTGCCCACCCAGCCCCCCTTCCAGGGGGTAAGTCTGAAGGACAGCGAGCCGTGAGCCCACCCGCCAGCCCACCCAGGCTGGAAATCAGGAGAGAAACACGAGAAACAGTCTGAGCATCTCAGGGGCAGCAGGTGGGCACCCCACAGCCTCTCCTCCTGCCACCCACCGCCCACATGTGCCCACTCAGCCCTGACACCCACCAACCACATTTGCTTTTATTTTTATTGATTTTAAATCGATTTCATCAGATTCGAAATCTTATCATCCGTGCACACACGCCCCTGTCAAATGTCCACGGAGTGCAGGAGAAAAGGCAGGTTGCTCAGCGCCCACTGCCCCGCCCAAGGCTGTGGTGTCTCGGTGGTGGAGCTGGTGCCACCTACCAGGAGCTCTGGCCCCAGGGGAGCCCCCTGGGAGTGCATGTGAGGAACCCGGCACCCCCAGCCACCCCCGACAGGAGCTGTGAGTGCGTGTGGCAGGGACACCAGGCAAGCAGGTGAGCCCAGGTTTGCTGCAGGTGCTCAGACTGGGACGCCAAGGCCTCAGAGCAAGGGCTGGGCCGGTCACCTGGGAGTGTCCTCCCAGCAAGGCTAAGTGTCCTCACCTGTCACCCAGGGAGGTCTCGCCTAGGTCTGCTGAAGCCATCCCACCCTGACTGAGCACCTGCTGTGTACGCCCCTCCCCAGCCCCAGCCCCAGCCCCGAGCTACTTACTGAAGTAGAAGCCGCGGTCCCCACAGACAAACTGGAGGGTGTCCACCAGCTCCCCGCCGCACAGGGTCTCACTGGGGCGGTAAGCAGCAATGCAGCACGAGGCCAAGGCCAAGAAGGTGAGAAGCACCAGCATCGACTTCCCCACTGGGACCCCCATTGGTATCTGGGGGCAGGAGAGACACGCTGTGAGCCTGGCGCCCGGCAGGCTCTGATGTTAGAACGCCATTGCAACTTTAAAGCACGGCTTTCTTACAAATGCTGGCATTTTAATTACAAAATGACACACACGCTTCAGCTGCTGAGGTGAGGGCACAGGGTCACTTCGGGAAGGAGGAAACACCTCACGGTGCACAGAAAGGGCTCGGTGGCCGAGTTGCAAGCAGTGCTAGTAGCACGGGGTGACCATGCCCGTCGTCACTACTGCAGGATCTTGGCCACGCCCATGGGCGCCAGGGCCCTTGCTGGACAGTGGACCTGGCCTCCGGCCTATGACATCATGGAGATGGGGCCAGCCCAAGGGCATGTCACCACTTCTCGGGCCTCCATGCACCAGCCAAGAGGGCAGATGGCCCCACCTCACCACAGAGCACATGCGCCCAGGAGGACCAGCCCTCCTCCCTCCACCACCCCCCGCTGGGCAAGGGGGTCCAGGAAGACCAGCCCTCCCAGAGCAGCAGGCGGGGCTGATGGGCCTCGCAGAGCTACCATCCTTCCAGTCTGAGCAAAGCCCAAGTCGAGTCCCCAGTGGTTAGTGTACTCACACCCCCTCACTCCCAGGAGCCTGCTCTCCTGAGTCACCCAGTCCTCCACCTCCAGTCTCCCCTAGGCACCCCAAAACACGACAAAGCCAAAATGCCTCCTTTGCAGGCCTCGAATCACACCACCTAAGGTCAGGGACCTCAGAGTCCCTCTCTGACCACCTGACCACTCCCCATCTAGAGTACTAAACTCTACTGGTGGGAGCCAGAGAGCAGCTCAGGCCACCTGGGAGTCCGGACACCAGGTCCCTCCAGGTTTACCCTGGCAGCAGAGGCACATCCTAGGACACACCCCCTCCGTGGGTCGTGTGGCCGCAGGGCTGCAGGGCAAGGGTTAACCAGCCCCCTTGCGGTGGGCGGCCTGGGATCCACACAGCAAGCTGCCCTGGCCCCCACAGAAGGTGGAGCCCTCCAGGAGGGCAGCCCCGGCCTTCCCTGACAGGCCCAGGGGAGTTCTTGATGCAATAAATCACGTGAGCGACGGAGCAGGGGATGAGAAAGAAACACAGTCTCGCTTGTCCTCTCTCTAGGGCAGTGGGCAGCTCCACAGAAAGACTGAAAACCACCCGGTCACCTCTTGACTGGACCCCAACCAGTCTCCCCACCGCCCCTGCCACCCCCTTCCCAAGCCCAAGAACACACTCAAGTGCACGGCAGAAAGCAGAAGCCTGGACAAGAGGCACATGGAGGGGCAGGACAGGTGAGGGCCCAGGAACAGCCGGGAAGCTGGACGAAGAGGGGCATGAGGGAGGAGCAAAATAGGAAGGAGCAGGTGAGGAAGCCAGAGGCCCAGGAGGAGGCCGGTGCGAGGCAGGCGCAAGGCAAGGCGCAGGCCGGCAACTCGGCCAGGCCAAGGCTGGCGGGTGTCCTGGGCTGCTGCAGGCTGGAGTGAGATGGCAGCAGGGTCCTCGCTCGACAGCCCTGGTTACCTGCAGCTGGACAGGAGGCTCGCTGGGGTTGAAGAGGAGGAGAAGGAGGAAGAGGAGGGAGCTGGACGTTTCTCTCGCAGGAGAAGCGATGTCCAGTTTGCAGGCTGGTCAGTGCCTGCGCTTTTATGTCTGAGCGGGCTCCTCCCAGCCCCGGCTCCACCCTACCCCCACCCCTCCGCCTGCTGACCACTCCCCCCGCCCCTTTGCTCCCGCCCCCTCCCTCCTCCCAGCCAGTCCCTCCTCTCCAGCACCCCCCACCACCAGCTCTGGACCATCCCTTAGCAAAGTGCCTTGGGGGGCTCGCTCTGCACCCCCTAGCCCATCCCTGCACGGGCGACGGCAGCGATGTCTCCTCTCCACCTCCCTGCACGGAAACTTCCATGCTGCCCACCGGGCGGGGGTGGCTGCCCCTCTCTGGCTCGCACGCTCCTGTCCTTCCGAGCCTCACTCCAGCCCCTCTCCCCGATTCCTGCTCGGAAACGTTGGGGACAGAGAGTGAGCATGGGGGACATACTGCAAATGTGGCGTCTGGCCCGACTCCTTTGCCAGCGCGCCCCCCTCGCTCCATCCGGGCCCCGCCCACCCCGTCTTTCCCTCAGTCTCGCTGGCAGCGAGTCAGCATACCACGGTGGGCTTCTCGGGCTCTGCCCCCCACACTCCCCGGCGCCCGGGGACGCCCGCCAGGCGCAGATCACACACTTCCCGCGACACCCCTACGCCCGCAAACCGACCAGGAAGTTGTCGCCCTCGCAGACAGCTCACACCTCCCTCGGCGCGTCCCGGCGCCCCCGCCCCCCAAACTCCGCGGCGCGAGGGCGAGAACGGGGCTCGCGACGGGGAGCAGGACCCGCAGCCTCCCACCCTCCCCGGGCCCAGCCGG
The DNA here is from genome assembly GCA_963574885.1 of Lepilemur ruficaudatus. Taxonomy (NCBI): domain Eukaryota; kingdom Metazoa; phylum Chordata; class Mammalia; order Primates; family Lepilemuridae; genus Lepilemur; species Lepilemur ruficaudatus. The sequence goes on from CAUYRT010032927.1 coordinate 43,095, forward strand.
CCCGCGCCGAGCCCCAGAGCCGGGCGCCGCCAGCCCGCCCGCCGCACCGCTTACCTGGAAGCCGGCGACGCTGCCGCCCACCTCCCTGCTGCGTTTCGCAAACCGAACAGCGGGCGTGGGCCCTCCTGCCGGGCACTCCTCTGCCAGCGCCGCTCTGGCCGGGTCGCGGGGGCCGAATGTGCGACGGGGCAGAACGGGGGGATGGCTTTTTTTGGGGGGTGGGATTTGTCTGATCGTTCGGGGAGGACGGGCTGTCTTCGGGCTGGGGCGGGCCAGATGTTGTACTTTCGGGGGGGAAAGGGTGTCGTGGAATGAGGTCAGCTGTTGTATCAAGGACAGAGGGGCAGGACAGTGGGAGAGACAGAGTGAACGTGAAAGGGGGGGGCCAAAGAGAGGGTTAGAGACGGAGAGAGGACAGCGAGGGGCGGGCAGGCTCACAGCGGGAGAGAACAGTGGAGAGAGAAACAGAAAGCGTATAATTAATCCACTTTGGTACGGCGAAGGCGAGAGGGCGGGCGTGGAGGGGGAGGGAGTCGGAGGCCAGGAGCCGGGGGGGGACGGGAGGGAGCGAAGGGAAGGTGGCGGGAGAAGAGACGGGGCCGGGGCCAGATGCAGAGAAGGGCTGGGGCGCACAGAGAAGCCGGGAAAGGGCGCAACGTCGGGGGCCGGGGGAGGTGCTGACGGGGGGCGGAGTGGAGGCGTCTCCCCGGCCGCGGGCGCCCAGCTCGGTTTGGGCCGACGGAGCCCTCGGCCGTCGCGAGCCCGGGCCTGGGGGGGGTCAGGCGGTGGCGCCGCCGGGGCCGCTCGGGACGCAGCGGAGGGGAGCGGCCGAGGCTGCGCGCCTGGGGAGGGCTGGGGGGAGCGCGGGGGATGACAACGCCGGCGGCCTGCGAGCCGGACTGCCTGCGGGGGGGACCGCCTCCCCTGGCGAAGCGGGGACGGGGATGAGGTAGACGACGAGGAGGCGGCGGGGGATCCGCAGGCCCAGCGGAGCGCGGCCCGCCGACGGCGCCCGGGACGGGAGTCAGCAGCGAGGCGACGGACGGCGTCGGCGTGGGCCGCCAGCCCGGGTGGAGGCGCTGGCGGGCCGAGCGCGGGCGGGCGTGGGCCAGGAGGCGGGGGCGGCCGGAAGGGGGGGCCGGGGGCCGGCCTGGCCTCACGCAGCTCCGCCGGAGAGCAGGCGAACTGCGGGCGCCAACGCCCGGCTCTTATAGCCGCGCCACCCCGCGGCCGGGCGCCCGCTCGGGCCCCGCTGGCCGTGCGCCCGCGCCAATGGGCGTCCGCGGGGCCCTCGCCCCGCCCCCGGCCCGCCCCCGCAACTCGAGCCAGGGGGACGCGGACCGGGGGACCCGGGCCCCCGGGGGGCGGCGGTAGGAGGGGGGCCGTGGGGTGCGCGGGGGGGAGGCTGGATGGGGGGCAGGGAGCGGCGGAGTGCGACCGGAATGCTGAATCCCCGTTCTAAAGAATGTCGGGTCCCATCTCGGTTTCCGGGGTGCCAGGGCGCCCTGGGTTCGTGCACGCGGGGCACCGTGCTGGCAGGGGCAGGCGGCCTGCCAGGCTCCGGCGGCGGGGTTCCCAGCGCCCCCCGGGGGCTACACCGCAGGGGCGTCCCGCCGCAGTGCGGGCGCAGGTGGCTGGTCTGGGTCGGGGCCCGCTGGGAGCTGCGGGGGAGGGGGTTCCTGGGCTCGGGCGGGGCGCACAGCCGCCACCTGCCCAAGCAGGAGGAACCGGCCGCCCGGCGCCTCGAGCGGCAGCCGGATCCCGAGCGCCCCCAGGTGCCGCGCCGAGCCCCGGAGCACGGCGGCAGCCGCCAGGTGCGGACGCGGGGAAGGCCGGCTGGGCCGGGCCAAACCTTGGGCCTGGCTCGGAGCCTGCCGAGGCTGTGGCCACCAGGGAGAAAGGCTCAGGGCGGGAAACGACTCAAATCCTACCTGCATGACCGAGCTCACCGGGGTGCGTCTAAGCAGCTCGCTTTTGGGGCCCACCCAAAATATCCGGATAATGGTTCCCCCGTCCTCAGTGCGTTGGACTTGCGTAGACGCGGGTTCAGTCCCGGGGACCACCACGATAACTTGGGGGTCTGGGGACACCATCTCCTGGAGAGTTTGGACGATGTAAGAAGGCATTGTGATTTTTAACAAGTCCAACCATGCACGAGACCTCGCACCCCGCCTGCCCCGTCCCAGGCCGCCGCGCCTCGAGAGGGGAAGGGGCCCCGGCGGAAACCCGCGCCCCTCGCCCCCCTCGCTCCGCCATCAATCACTTCGCCCGCGCTCTGCGCGCGCCTCTCCGAGCCCTGGGCCTGCGGGCTGGGAGCGCCTCTCCTTCGCGTCCCTCCAACCCGGTGCCCTGCTCGCTCCGTGTCGGGGCCGTCAAGCCGCTTTCCCCACAAATGTGATCTTTGCAAAGAGCAAACGAAAGTGGCGCCGGTTTCTGGACGCCGAAGCCCGAGCGAGCGGGCCACCGAGCCTCAAACCCGCAGCCGGCTCCCGCGCCCCGCGCCGGCCTCCCGGCGGCGGCCCCAGAGGAGCGCCAGCCCGGGCGGGACAGCGGCGTGTGCGGGTCAGGAGCCGGGCTGGGCCCGCAGAGGCCGCAGGGACCGGCACCGCAGGGAGCTCACCGCGAGGTTGCAGGCCGTGTCCGCGGCGCACGAGGAGGCAAGGCGATCGAGGAGCGCTCTGTGGCGGCGGCGAACGCTGCTGGAGGTGAGCGAGACCCCAGAGGCTGTCCCCACTGTCTGGGGAAACGCCCAGTCCGTTGGAAGACCCTGGGACAATGCCCAAATTTGGGGGAAACTGGGGGCAATGCCCAGTCGTTTTCCTGGACACGGGAGAAGAAGCACTGCCTACGTCTTGGGGACGCGCGGCTGGCCCAAGTGTGTTTGGCGAACACGGAGAGAAATTTCCAAAATCCGAGTAGCTCGGGGGACCTCTTAGGAGACGCAGAGAAAGGCCTGAAACCAGTACCCGCCGTGCGCGGGTTTGGGAAAGCAGGCACGGGCCACCAGCTGCGGGAACAATGCCCAAATTTGGGGGAAACGCAAGTCAGAGCTGTGATTTGCGCAGAGAAAATGAGTGTCCCGAAATAGGGGGACCAAGGGAAGACTCTGTTAATGAGGGAACTGTGATTAATGACTAAATTTGAGAGTCTAGAAAAATAGAGCCCAAGTTTGGGGGATGAGGGAAATTGCTCCATGCAATTGGGATGACAGGGGTCTGTGTCCAAAATAGGGGGGAAGCCAGCATCTTGGTCAGCAGCCTTGGGGGACCCACCAAATCCCAGACCAATTTATGGAGGGGCATATTTTTTTGGTTGAATCAAAATTATCCATAAGAAATTTGGGGGGACCTAAAAGGCACATTGCCTTAAATGGGGAGAGGAAAGCAATGGGCACATTTTGGGGATCCGGGCAAGTTGTTAGTGTGTCGGGGGAAGCAGGGTTAACTTCACATGTTAAGAATGCAAGTGAGCGGCCTGGACCCTTGCAGCACTAGAGAAAAGTGACCTCCTTAATTACTGTGGTTTCAGAGGGAGTTTTAATGTCCTTTAGAGACTCTAGAAGCGCTGTCTAAATCTGGGGGACCCCAGAGCATGATAAGTACATTTAGTGAATGCAGAAAATCAATGCCCTTTTGTATTTTAGTTTTTAAGTAAATTTAAATTAATTTATTGTTTGTAAACAAGAAAGATTTTATATATTTTTTTCTGGACAACGTCTGCATTTGGGGAAGCTCCGTAAAACATATTTCAAGTTTTGCAGACCCATGAAAATTACCCAAAGGTGACTGATATCTAAATTTCAGGAAACCAGGTTAGTAGCTCAGAAACTCATAGGACACAGGCCTTTAAAGCCTGGGATTCTTGGGACCTAGGGGACATTTTCCATGTGCTTTGGGGGAGCCGTGGAACATTGCCCAAAGGCAGGAGGGCCTCAGGACAGGGGTCGTAAAGTCGGGAGACTCATAAATCAATGTTCAAAAAAAAATCGTTTTGTGAAGGAAAATAATCTCAATTTGTTCTGGAGGGCTGGGAGACAATACCTCAATCTGGGGGCCCCAGCAAAATAACTGTTGAATCTAAGGATGGGTGAAGATGCTCAGGGTCTTGGAGAACTTGGGAGTCAATATCTAAATTTGGGAGGAAGGGGTTATGAGTTCTAGGTCTTTAGAGCCTGGAGAATCTACTCCCAAATTTTGTGATCTACAGGGAGTATGCAGTGTGTTTGCAGGAAGTATTGCTTACGTTTGGCGTGACTCCGTGGGTGCACGGGTCTCTTTGGAGAAATCAGTCCCTTTCCGAGACACAAGTGTCATTGTGAATGTGCCTAGGCTTCATATTCCAGGGAGTCCGGCATATCCAAATGTGGGGGGTCAGGAAAACAGTCGTGTGTGATCCTGGGGTTTGGGATTTGGGATCAGCGTCTGAGTTTTTAAAATCCAGGATTGTTGTCAGTAAGGTGGTGGGACCGGGGAGTTTTTTATATTCAAAATGTTGTGGTGCACAGAAAATGCTCAGCATGTTTGGGGACACTTAAAAAAAAAACAACAGCCCGGTATAACAAAAAATAGACTCTGCCCAGGGGTTAATGTTGTGCTCAGTGGGACCCAGAGGGACCTAGGAGGCCGTGGTGATCTGGGGGGAGCTTAGAAGACCCTTGGTCACAGTTGAGCGCATCCTGGGTAATTGCTGAGTGTGCTTGTGGGGCCTGGGTGACAGTGTTTAAATCCTAAAACAGGGATAGATAGATCAGTGGCCTGGAGCTCGCAGGGCCACAGAAATGAACGCCCCGAATCTTTGTGACACGCCAAAATAAATAAATAAATAAATAAATAAAATTCTCGGTGAGTTTTGGGGATCATTGAATAATAATTCAACAGAGCTCAGCAGTAAGCGTGCAGATCATTTATGACTCGGAAAAGGAGTCCACGGCTGTGGGTGTAATGCCTGAATTTAGGGGGAGGTGGGGGAGACAAGGTTCCAACTCCCAGGAAAATAGCTCAGTGTGGGGGGACTCGGGATTCCACGAGCAAACTTTGGGAAATCCAGGTTGGCGCCACTACATTTGTGGCACTCAGCAGACGGTGTCTCACAGTGTGAGGAGCCCAGGAGGACTGGGGGAATTCGAACAAGGACAGTGAGTTTGAGACCCTGCAGTTAATATTCAAAGTTATGTGGACGCGGGAAGAGTCAGCTTATTTTGGGAACAGCCTAAGCGTGAGAAAAGCACCGTCCGCGTCCTGCGGAACCAAACTGGTGGCAGGCTGCGGGGCTGAGGGGTTACTGTGTAAGTTTTAGGGTCCCCGGGTGAGTGGTGTGTGAATCTGTAGGACCTGGAGGGGTTACCTGAAACTGCTCAGAGCCCTGGAGAAAACAAATCTGGGCGCCCAGGACACATAGTGTAAATCTGGGGGCACCAGTGAAGGCTAGATGCGATTGAATCCCCGGAAACCGCTGTCCACGGAAGCGCTCCGACCTGCAGAGTGCGGACCGTGCGGGAGGACCTGAGAAGCGGCGCTTAAATTTTTGCCGGATCCCCAAATAAGTGAGGTCCCAGTTTGGGGGAGCAGGGAAGTTGGCCACTGGGATCCCGGAGAGCAAGGGCCGCGCTTGCGAGACCAGGCTCCGCCGCCCGGGAGGAGCGGCTGCCCGGCCACCCGTCTGGGACCGCGCGGGGATGCAGCACACTCCCCGGGGAGCTCGGCGGGCGGCGCGGGCGCCCTGGCGCGCAAGGCCGGGAACCTCGCTTTTCGTTCTTTCGCCTTCTCCCCACGCAGAGCACTTCCGCGGCGGCCTGGGCCTAGCGGCGCCCGGGTGGAGAGAGGACCCCGAAGGCCGCGAGGGAACCGCCGGGAGAGGCTCCCCGGGCGCTCCGGCTCCCTGCTCGGCCGCCGCGGCCAAGGCCCGCGGGCTCCCCGTCGCCGCTGCGCCCCACGCGCTTCCGCGCTGCGAGCCTAGGCGAAGCCGCGGCTGAGCCGCCGCCGGGGGCAGGCTCGTCCCTGCCTTGGCTTGGGGGCTCCGGAGCACCCCGGGCGGCCACCGCCGCCTGCCTGGGCGCTCCGCGCGCGCGGTTCGGGGCTTCCGCCATCCTCAAGCAACGGTGAAAGCAATTTTGTTTGGGTAACCGGAAAGAGGAGAGGAAGCGGGGAAGCAGAGGAGGAAAATGGGGGGAGAGACAGGGGTGCAGGACTGCACGCCGCTGAGGGGCCAGGGGTCTCCTTTCGTTTTCTCAAAGAGAATTTTTACGAAATGCCTCTCCCCCGGGGCTGGGGAAAGTCCAGTTCCTTAAAGGCAAACATTGAACCCACACACAAGCGGGCACAGTGCTGTTGGCCGAAACAAGGTCACCCCCTTGGCATTGGGCAATGTTGGGGGTGGGGGACAACAGCCCCAGGCGGTCCTAGGGGTGGGGGCTGCCACAGAAGTTCACTGCAGCTGGCAGAATGGTGGGGACCCTGGGGCAAGTATGATGAGCTTTGCTCGTCCCCATTGTCACCCTTTAGAGGAAAGCTAGCTAGAAGGGGGTGATCTCAAAGCCTGACACCCAGGGGAGGCAGGGGTTAACGCCATTGGACAGGTGCTGGAGCTGGGCAGGGCCCAGGCATCTCCTTCGAATTAGCTTGGCAAGACAGGGAGACCCCCACCCATGAAAAACAGCCCATTTTCCACTCAGAGCGCAAGGCACGTGGGGAATGTCCCTTTCAAATTCCAGTCCGCATCCATCACCCTGTGTCCCATTCCAAGAACATCTGGCTGTCTCCCCCCACCCAGCGTGGCCCCCTCCCCTTTCCACCAGCTTTCCACAGGCTCCCTGCCTCCAGGCTTTCTGGCCTCTGAGTTAGCCTATAGAGGGAGGGAGGCTCCAGCACAGAAACTGCAGGCCTGTTGATATTCCCCACTCCAGGGCGACTTGCAAATTTGGGGGTGAGGAGCATTTAGTAAGTGCCTGCCTGCAAGCTGGCCCTGCGTGACCAGAGCAGATTTCAAATCTCTATTATGGACAAAGCCCAGGTTCCCCTTGCCCCTCTCTGCATCCTCCACCCTCTCTGTAGGCCGGGATGGGTGGGACACCAAGGCGAGCTGTGGGCTTTCACCTGAGGGGGAGATACCTGGGGACAATCACACCAGTGACCCATTTGGGGGCCCTCCCCTGCTTTCTGTTCCAGAGGTGTCTGCCCTGAAGGAGTCACGGCCCATGCTTGGAGACACATGCCTGGACTTGGCAAGGTATGGAGAAAGCTGAGGTCATCTTGGGGTGCCCACGGCAGGGTGGGGGCTGCACATGGTCCCCTCCCCACCGGGGCTGCCCGCTGAGCGCTCTCCTTATTTAGTCAAAAGTGTGGTCAGTGCAGGCCAGAGGCCGGAGCAGGTCCGGGTCACCCTGGGGCTCAAAAAGTACGCTGGCTGCACCCCCAGCCAGGACTAGATGTGGGTTCTGCCCCCAAGACCTGCTCCTTCCCCACTACTCCTGGACCCCCAAGGGAGAAAGGGTCCTGCCAGCAGCTGGGGATGTTCAGCAGAGGAGAGCCCTCCTCCAGCCCAGAGCTTGGCTGGCAGGAACATCAGCCCTGAGTGGCATCCTTCCCAACCCTGTCCAGGCACTGCAACAGACAGCACTGGTCTTCCTTCTGGACTTGCAGACCCAAATTTCAAAGACAATGAACATCCCCTCAAAATTCCCACTCACCCGCAGAGCCGCTCCTCCCTCGGCAGCAGCTGCCCTGCTCCCGCTCTGCCTCGGGCCTTTCTCATCCCGGTTTCCCCAGCTCTGGCTCTGAGCTGGCTGCTCCCCCCTCCCTGGGACCAAGCCCAGCATTTTACAAACCCAGCTCCGTTCTCCAAGGGTCCCCTGAGCACACCCCCCCACCCCGCAGGGCACTCCACTCGGGACTGGGGAATGACGACGCGCCCACGGGGCATCTGCTCCGCCAGCCTGGGGAGCCAGGGACTGACCACCCGGCGGAGCTGCCAACACCATGACAGACAGCCCAGCGAATGGCCGATCCAGCACCCAAAGCCAGACGGTAGGTGCTGGGCGAGGGTCGGCAGGGAGTGCCAGGGGAGGACCGCGCACTCACCACCCTGCTACTATTTGATTCGGTGTCTGAACTAAAGACACCTGAAAAAGAATATTCCTGGCTTCTGTGTGAGACGGGCAAACCTGCCTGGAAGACACTTCCTGCTAGGTCCCTCCCCGCAGCCCTACAGGGAGGCCTCTGTCCTGGGTCAGGTACAAGGACACGGACGTGCACCCTGCCTCCCACACTCCCCCAGTCCCAGAGCCGCCCGGACCCCAGTACCTGACCAGTCAACTGGAGCAGCCACTGCCACCCACAAGCTTGCTGCGGCTGAGTAGGGGAGTCAGGGGCCGTCAGGCTGGGCCTTTCCAGCCCTCCCCCCCCACTGGTGCACAGGAAGCCCGGGGCCGCTGAACACAATGGGATCAGGACAGCGGCGCTTGCGAGGCCCCAGTGCACAGAATGCCTCTTTGGGCAGCGCTTCGTTTGCTCTTCACAGCCCTGCACCGCCAAGGAGGCCTGAGACTGTCGCCCACTTTGACAAATGGGGACAGACACAGAGAGGTCAAGCCACCGGCATGAGGCCTCACAGCCAGCAGCGGGGCAGGAAGTACTGGGCCCCAGGCCCTTGAGTGGACCCCAGCCTTCCTGTCTCCAGACTGCCCTTGCCTGATGTGTTTCTCCCTCTCCCCCCTTCTCCCTCCTCAAACCCTGTCCTCATGGTGTCCCCAGCCCTCTCCCTCTGTCCCTGCCCTTCTCTGCCCTATTCCTCGCCCAGCAGCTCCCCTCCAAGGACCTCCATGTTGCAGAGACTGCAGGGAACCTGCTCTGCCCGCACCTGAGCCCTCCAAGGAGAAGAGCCTGGCACCTACGCTTGACTCTGCATACAAATCTGTGCTTGGGAGGTCCACATCTGCCTGGGTGCCCGAGACCCTGCCCAGAGTCTGGCACAGAACCGTACCAGTGACATTTCTGCCCTGCCCTGGGGTACCCCAGACACTCACCTCTCTGGGGCTGGGGCTGTGGCTGGGACTGGCTGCTGACCTCAGTTCTGTGAGCGTTGGGGTCCCCTGAGCCACAGGCCACAGCAGCTCACCTCGGGACTGGGGTCTCTGGCCGCTCTGGCCTGCTGGGGCTCAGGTTGGGGAGCAGGCTGGGCAGGGGGCTGAGCCCGAGGAGAAGAAGGGCTCTGGGGCTGGGGGCTGGAGTCCACCTCCTCCCGCACAAGCTCGGCAGTGATTCTTCGGCCCCTGGGGAAAACCAGAAAGGTGTTCCTGAGATGCTCCCTTCCAAAAACCTAACAGCCCCCCACCCAATCCAGAGCCCTGGTCCCCTCCCCCTCCCCAGGCGGCCTGCGGGTCTCCTTGCCAGGGCTTGGGCACATCCCCCTCCTGTCCCTCTGCTCCGAGCTATGCCTGTTTCAAAGCACAAGGGACAAGAGTGTCAAGGTCACCCAGAAAGGGCTTCTCAGCAGCCAGGGCTGAGTCGTGCTGGAGGGGAAGGAGACCCTCCTGCTGGACGGCGATGGGGTGCACACAGGAAGGAAGGAAGGAAGGTGCACAGCACAGAATATGGAAGCCTGTCCCTCCAGTTCCCGACGCTCACGCTTGCGTGGAAGCAGGGAAGGCCCCCTGCAAACCCCACAGGATACGCAGCTTCTCACCGAGAAGGCTGCCAGGCTGCCGAGGGGGCTGCAGCCGGGCTCCTTTGGGAAATGAACCCATCCCCACAAACACCACCCTGGGTGGGTGGAGGAGTCTGGGATCTGGGTGCGAGAGAGAAGCGTCATGGAAGATGCGCGTATTCCCAGCGGAGCTGCTGTGGCCCCAGCTCTCCTCGGAGCGTGGCGGGAGAACCAGGCACGCTGTCGGGGGGAGGGAAGCTCTACTTCTTGAAACCCTGCTGGGCACGTCAAGCGCATTGTCCCTTCTCCTTCTCCTCACTCTCCTTTCCATTTTCTTGCTGGTGTAAGGAGCAGGGAGAGAGGGAAGCTTAACTTTTAAAATGCTATGTGTGTGTGTATATGTATGTGTGTGTATAACTATATTATATATACCTACTCCGGAGCCCAGTCTCCTGTTTCTCTTTGGGATTGGTGGGGGGTGGCGGGGGGCATGCAGCAAGAGGAAACTTTCACAGAAAAACCCTTCCTTTTACATGTGCAAAAACAGCTGTGGGCTCCTGCTGGAAAGAGCAGCCCTTCCCACCCCCCTCCCCTCCCCTTTTGCCTGCGGGCTTAGTGCAGGAAAACCTATTCTCCTTGCAAAAGCTCCTGTGGCTTTGTGTAGCCCTACAGAGGAATCCCCTCCCCAACTGTCTTTCCTGTCCCATCCACAGTTGAGACTACTCTTGGGAAACTTGCCTGGGCCCTCCGGCAGCAGAGACCTGTCCCCTCTTTCAGAAACCAGGATCTCAGCAGCTGTCCAAGCCCACCTAGGCCTGAACACTCAAAAGGGCAGCTTCTCTCACACTCAGGGGGCACAGCTGGAGGGAGGGAAGCCCGGTTACCTGTACTCTAGTCACTGCGTGGTCCCCGCAGCTCCCAGACGGTGGATGAAGAGGACCGGAGAGTCGCTGGTGCCCAGGGCTCCCTGCTGAAACTGCCCGGACGATGATCCGCCGGCTGGGCCAGTATCAGCAGTCGTCGCCAAAGCAGGGGGTGTTCTGGCTGTGGTGCCCAGACCCTCCAGCCGGGTTGACGTGGAGGGGGAGGAGGAAGGGGACGAGGTGGAGGCTGCAGAGACGATGAAGGGCGCTTTGAGAGTGTGCATGATAACGAGCCCCTAGAAGTGGGAGAGCCTTCCCACCACTGAGCATAACACCTGCTCAAATGCCAACTGAAATCCCGGTTTTGCCCTCACCTCCTCGCCCCCTCCACTCCTTTCCCCGAGCCCCTCCAAATTCGGGGAACTTTGCACCAACTTGGCGGTGCTGGGGTGGCTGGCCGTGGCACGTGCCCACGCTAGGGCCTGGTGCATTGGGGGTGGAGGTTTGCCTGCCCCACCCCAGCAGAAAGGCGTCTGTGGGTGTGGGCACAGCTGGAAGGCCTCCCTGCTGGCTGAGAGGTGGGGACTGTGCAGGAGGTGGGGAGTGGGTGGGGCTTTCCTAGAAGGACACTTGGCAGCTACTTAAGACCCTGGAATGCCAGAGGGCGTGGCACTGGTAAAATGGGGGCGGGGACTAAGCAGGGTTCGAGAATGAGCAGAAAAATCGCTTTTTAGGTGCCCCCAAGGCAGCTGTGCACAGCGCAGCCATGTCCCTGCATCCTCAACAGGCAGGGGACTCGGCCAGTCACACTTTCCCCATTGCCAGTCACACTTGCTCTGACCCCCACCCTGCAGGTGTGGCGCAGGGCACTGCTGCAAGTGGCAGGCGGCAGACAGGGAGCACTCGTAAGCACTCCTGGGGAGGACAACTGGCCAGGTCCGCAGCCTTCTGAGCCTGAATGAAGCTCCAGCTAAGCACAGACTCAGAGCTGAAGGCAGCTGGAGAAGGTTCAGGTGGAGGCACTGCCCGATGGGGCCGAATCTCACCGGGAATTAGAAGCCTCTTTCCCAAGCCTGCAGGGAGAGCAGGCACAGAGCAGAGACTCAGGGAGATGCCAAAGACAGTGGGCAACACACTGAGGATGGGTGGCTAAGGCGCAGGGGTGCAGGGGATGTGCACCTCCCGCAGAGCACTGGTCCCCACTCCCTGCACCCCTGCTCCTCAACCACCCATCCTCGATGTGTTGTCTTATCCAGCCCACCAGCCTGTGCTGGGATTTCATCCTCCCCTCTCCCAAGCCCGCATCTGAACTCCCTTTCTGAGCTGGAGCAATGGGGCATCTCGTGGGGAAAACAGGGCTTTCAGCAGGGAAAAGACTTAGGCTTGAGGGGGACTCAGATCAGGGTGTGTGTGGGTGGTATCTCAGACAGGATGCAGATGCCTCAGTGACACCCTCCCTTGGGAGGAAGGCAGGTGGGGCTCCTCACTGGCATTTGAGTGGGGAGGAGTGCTAGAGGCCCTGCGTCTGGTCTGGAGCTTGTAGGTAGAAGCCAGTGTGAAGTAGCCCACAGCTCCCCAGGTGAGGCGGTCACCTGCTCCTGCTGGCCCTGTGCCCGGGAGCTCTGTGGCTTGGAGACGCCGCAGCGTGTGCTGCCCTCTGGCGTCCGCCTCAACATGCCCAAATGTCACGGGGAGCCGCCACCAGGGCCCTCTGTGGACACTTGGCTGGGACTTTCCAAGTTGCAGATGGAGCTAGGGAGGCTGAAGGGCTGCTTGTCTGTCATCGAGCCAGATGAGGTGGTTCCACGGGAGGCTCATCAAAGGAGCGTGCCCAGACTGAGGGGCAGGTGGCTACGGGGCTGGAAGGGAAGCAGCCCGCAGATCAAGCTCCTGGAATTGTGGAGCCCCTGTCACCAAAATGGTGTCTTAAATCTGAGCTTTGCCCTGGGCTGGATTTCCATCTCTGCCCGGCACAGAAGGGGCTCATTCTAGTCCAGGATTATTCTGCCCACCAGGATCTTGGAACCCGGGGTGTTTAAGCAAGAGGAGGGGGCCAGAAAAAAGGGGCCCGGTAGGAAGGGCCCATGGGGCAAGAGCTAAGCCATGGTGCACAGAAGCAGGACACAGGTGAGAAAGACCACAACACAGACATTGGGGTGCTGGGGTGAAGGACTCCACACAGCAGAAACCTCCTTGCTCCACAGCCTCTTGGCCTGGAAGAGGGTCAGCTCATCCTGGGGACCTGGTCAGACCCTCATTTAGGCGGGAGAGAATTGGATACCGCCAGAAATCCCCAGTGCCAGGTTCTGCCACTCAGCCTCTTGAGTGGCCTCATACTGACACCTGGTGGGCATTTCCAGAATTACAATGGCACGACGCGAGGGTTTTAGTGGCTGCCATTTGGGGCGCTCCCGGAGGGAGGGTGCAGGCGTTAGGGGGTGCAAAGCCAGGACACCCCTCCCGACGGTGGAGAGGCCCCTCCGCAGTGTTGGGGGTACAAGTGGGTTCTTCCCCTTTGCGCTTGGACCTGCCTCTATCCTGGCATTACGGACCGGGCAGCGGATGGGAGACTCCCTTTTGGTGTCCCCTTCCCCAGGGGGCCCTGGCATGGTGGGCACCCCAAGCCACAGGCTAAGCCTGGAACACCTTCCCGAAGCATCCATTATGTTTGGAGAAAGGAAACCGTATTTTATTAGCATCAAAATGAAACCGGACGTATCACCGAGTGGCCCTGGGGCAGAGGCAGGGTCCCTGGATGAACGCAGGACGCGGGGTTTTGTCCTCAGCGCCCACTCCCAGCCCCACCTTGCCCCACCAGTAAGTGGGAATTCGGGAATTTTCAGATCTGGCCCGAGTCTGACACCTTGTGGCCACTTGGAAAAGTTGCAGTCACTTTCCTGTAAGTCACCGTCACCCTTATTAACAGCAGGGCCAAACCTCGGGGATGAGGGGACAAGAAGGACGTCACCCACGACCCCCATCCTGAACACACCAGGTGTCCCTGGAGGGCACTGGACAGCCCAGGTCCTACCCTGGGCGCATCCTGGCAGGGGTGAGGCTGCCCCTCAAAGGCTCCAGGGTCATGGCCCAAGGGCCCGCCGTGTACGCTCAAACGGGCAAGGAGTGGGCACAGGGGCCCGGAGGCTGACCCGGTGCACATCCTGGCTCTGCTGCCAACGACATTGGGCCAGCCAGGTCGCCCCAAGCCTCCATCTCCCCTCTGCCTGCACAGGCGCCACGTGTGGGCAGGGGCAGCCCCCTCGGGTCCAGAGTAAATGCTAATAGATGTTCAGTTTTACCCTGTCCTGCATGTGAAGTTCTGTCTTCCCCTTTCTCCCCTGGCCGTTGGCACTGACACGCCGGCTCCTGGGACCGTGTGCAAATGCAGCCTAGATAGTCCCCGTGCCGCAGGCCCTGGGAGCCCCACCTGCAAAGGCTCCTCCGCCTGCCCCGCTGGGCCTGACAGCTGAAAGGACTCCCGGGTTTGGGAGGGGGAAGCCTGTGCGTGGCCCGTGGGGAGGGTGAGGATCAAGGGCAGCGAGTTCTGGGGAGACCCGGGAGCGGCTCTCCCTCCCAGGGCTGCCAAGATCAAAGAGTTGCAAAGACTCCTCCTCCATGAGGGCCTCAGGCACACAGGGCCACCCTCAGACTGCTCCCTGGCACCCCAAGCCCCTCCCACAAGCCTCCTGTTCCTGCGTGTCCCACCCTGAGCTGCGTGTGGCCTGTGCCTCCACCCTGGGCCCCTGCCACATATCCACGGCCGTGCCTGGGAGCGTGGGGGCTGCGGCTTCCCCTGGAAGACACATGAGTTCCCCTGGCCTCCACCCCCAGAGGAGAAGCAGGCCCGTGGTGCTGTCCCCATGAAACTGGGGCCCAGAGAGAGGAAGCCAGTACAGCAATGCTAAAGTGAGAGGCGCCAGGGTCTGGACGGGTCCCCTGAGTGCCTGCAGCCTCCTTCCCCTGTCCGCCGCACCTCCCCACGCGCTGGATGGGCTGGCCTGTGGCCTGGGTCCTGGAGGACACCTCCACGCTGGCATCCCTCGTGGTCTGAGGCTGTGGGCTCTGAGGCACCACGTGCTGGCCCAGGAGGGCAGCAGGTGCGGACGGGCCTGTGAGGCGCACTCACACCTGGGGCGGCAGCGCTGCTACAAGAAAGCAGGCTCCCTGGAGACACCTGGAGATTCCCTTCTCTGCCCTGGTAGAGTGGGCAGGAGGCAGGAGGCTGCCGGACATGGAGGGGCTGAGAGGGTATAGCCCTGCCAGGGGCTCCCGAAACTCACCCTCTCAGTAGCCAAGGCCGGCAGGGTCTCCTTTGGCTCCCTTTTGACAGATGAGGAAACCAAGACCCAAAGATGTTAAGTAACTTTCTCAAGGCCACACAGCCAAGAGCGCCAGAGCCAGCACTGCAGCCCTGCCTGGCCTGCCAGCTCTCACCCTTGAGCCTGCACTGGCCCTAAGGATGCTCAGGGCCTGTTGTCTCCAACACCCACAGGACGTGGCGCACTGTCACTTCAGACCACAGCTGCCCCTTCTTCTCTGCCAAGGCCAGCCCACGCCCAGCCGCGGGAAGGGCCCGGGGTGCTAGCTCTGTGCCGTCACAGCTGTCAGGTCCCGGTGGGGGAGGCATGGGCTGCACCGGGCTGGATCTGCACCCCCGGGGGTGGTAGCCCAGCACGGCCTGGTCCTCCGGGCTGCCAAGCCAACAGGGCCATGAGATACCTCCTCCAGGAAGCCTCCCTGACTGCTGCTTCCTGGCTCCTCTGTCCTGATCTCTGATTGTGCAGCTGGAGCTGGGCGGGGGGTGCCCCAGCCTCCCTCTCTCTCCTGTTTCTCAGCCAGCTCATCCCCCTGCCTGGAGCCTGGCCCCCGGCACATTCCTGTCCCACAGCTGGGCCCAAGTCGGGGAGCACTCCCAGGTGGCCAGGGAGGAAGCCACTTCCTGCCCCTAGAAGCTGTCCTTGGACCTTGGAGGTCGGGCCTTGGGAAGGCGCCATGGAGGGACAGGGGCCATCGCCAGAGCCACACATTCAGGTGCCTCAGTCCCGCAGAGCCCCCCAGATCCCCTCTCTGGCCTGTCATCGCCTCCCACTGAGCCGCCCACATGTGACAGGCTCCGCCAAGGACCCCAGGGCCCCTCGGCAGCGCAGGCAGCAGTGGGCCTCGTGTGTGGGCAGGGGGCGGGCGGGCCGGGCCTGGGGGGGCCGGGCTGTAACGGCACCAAGTTCCGAAGCGAGGGTGGACCTGGAGGGCTAGCAGCGTGCACTTCGGGTCTCAGCAGGAGCAGCCACAGCTGGCAGGGCTGCCGGGCCACGGCTCTGTTTTCCAAAAACACAGATGGGCTGGGAAGGAGGTCGGAGCAAGGCCTGGACGGAATGCGGGGCCCACGCGGCCCTGGGGTAATGCTAACTCAGCAGCCCGGTCCACAGGGGCTGCGGGGCGGGGCCTCCCAGAGGCTCAGAGGCCTGCGGACCCCCAGGCTGGGCAGCCCAAGGCCAGCCTTCATCCCTGGCAGGACACAGAGCTGGGCACGGCTGGGAAGGATCCTCCTTGGTCACAGATGGGAGCAGGGTGGCTGCTGGGGTGTGGGCCACCGGGTCTCTCTAGACACTCTGAGTGTACCTGGCAAGGGGCGCGGGGAGGCACCCTCACTGCACCCTCAGCCTGGGGACTCTGGCTCCGGCTCAGTCATGGACACACAGGTACCCCCGAGACCCCTCTCTCACCCCTGCCTTGGGGAGTGGGGAGGATGGGGTGACCCTTCGGTGCAGCCCATTTTCCAGGGGCAGCCTCAGGACAGCGTGGGAGCCGTGGAGGCTGTCTCAGGGACCCCTGGGGTCAGGATGGTCCCCAACAGTGGCAGATGGGCAGGAAGTGGGGAGTCCGAGCCGGGTGGGGTGGGGCCGGAGGCCACCTGGGCGCGGGACAGTGAGCTGAGGACAGCGGGGCTGGGGGAGGCCGGCGGGGGGCTCGGCGCCAGCGCAGCAGGACCAGGCTGCAGGGACAGTGGGCAGGAAGCCTCCACCCGCTCCCCTTTTGAAGGAATCTGCCTCGCTGTTCCCGCAACCCAGGCCAGAAACAACAGCGGCAGGAGGGGGCGAGGCTGCGCCCCACGGCAATCGCCACGTTCCCAGACCCCGTTCTCCCTGACCCCCAAATGTCCCCTCACCACTGGGTGCAAGGCCCTCTCCCTGACCCGCGGGACTCCAGCTTGGGGCCTTCTGGGCACAGGGGTCCCCAGCCCCTGATGCCCCCGCCTCACACGGGGACAAGGACTCCGCCTTGGGCTCTAGTGGCCCAAGAGGCCACAGCAGAGTGGGGACCCCCGTTAGCCTCCTGCCTCAGTAGTCCCCTGGCCCCAGCTGCAGCACGAGGAGGGTGGGAGGCGGGGTCCGACCCTAGCTGGAGGTTTTCTCAGCCCGTGAGGGACCCAGGACGTTGGTCAGCTGGCTGTCCCCCTGTCCCCCGGCCAGACCCCAGCGTCTGCAGCCTGCGAGGATCCTGGGTTGGCAAGAGAAGCTGGCCTGGGGCTTGACAACTGCCGCTGCTCAGCATCCTCAGGCTCTGTCTCTCCTTCCTGAACCCCAAGCCCTCCTGAGTCCAGGGCGGCGGGCAGCAGGGGACCCACACCCGGTGAGAGCACCGCAGCAGCCTCGCCCCGCCGCAAAGCTGAGCCTTTGGCGCCATCTGCTGGTGGCATCTGTGAATGGCCGTGCGGCACATTGCCGGGTGTCTTAGGTGCCACCCAGAAAAGAGCCACCAGCGCGGTGG
Organism: Lepilemur ruficaudatus; assembly: GCA_963574885.1. Taxonomy (NCBI): domain Eukaryota; kingdom Metazoa; phylum Chordata; class Mammalia; order Primates; family Lepilemuridae; genus Lepilemur; species Lepilemur ruficaudatus. The sequence continues at coordinate 60,365 of CAUYRT010032927.1, forward strand.
CCCCCGCCTTGGGCTGTGCCCTCCGTCTGGGCCGGACCCCGCTGGGCACCAGGTCCTCAAGGGCCGGGGTCGACCTTGGCATCCCTGTATCCCTCGTGTCCCCCAACAGTACTCTTCCTGGACGGCAGTGAGGACAGCAAATATTTGCAGCTGACCGGAGAAGGCAAACACAGCCCGGGGGCCGGGTGCAGATGCCAGTTTGTCTGTGCCAGGGCAGCCCAGGGTCGGGCTGGAGCCCCGTCCCCACTCTTGGCCTCAGTCTCCCCTTGAGGCACATGGGTGCAAGAGTTCCCAGCCCTCCTGGCACGTGTGAAGGTGACAGTGAGCAGGCTGCCTTTGGCGACAGCCCTTGCCCTCCAGACACGGGGCAAAGGTTGCGAGGAGGGCGCGGCAGGTCTGAGGGGTTTGGGGAGCAGCTGCTCCGCCACCCTCACTGCCCCGCAGCTGGGGAGCACTTAAATGGACCCCCAGCTCCCAACGCCAGGCAACAGGCAGAGCTGGACTTGGCTGGTGGCCACTGCCAGCCCTGCAGGCCATGTGGCCCAGGTTCCAAGGGCAGGCAGGGTCTGGGCACAGCACGGGAGGTTTGTCCTGTGATTCCCAGAAGGGGTGGGGCACAGGCATGGCCGAGTGGGGACGGCAGACATGGCCAGGTGGGGACGGCAGAGCCAGGGTCTGTGGGCCTGGCGTGCGCAGGGCAGCTAGGGAGCCCAGAGGTGGCCACACTGCCCAGACAGGTGTCAGCGTGGGGCGGTGCCTGTTGGGAGGCGGCTGAAAACTGGGCCTCCCGCCACCCTGGGTGGCCACTTCTCGTCTATGCCCAGGACAGGGAGAGGCGACCCCCACGCCCCGTGTGGTCTCCCTGCCAACCTCACGCACACACAGTGGGGGGCTGGGGGGCTGGAGAAAACTGGTGTGGGGAGGGGGTCCCGGGTCTTAGCACCAGGGTGGCTCTCAGGAAGGCGGAGGGTGGGCAGCAGCTCCCTGTGACCACGTCTCTTCCGGCCAGAGGCCCCCAGGACAAACACCACGAGAATTCAGCCCCTCAAATGACCCTCAGCACCCCCCGTACCCCAGACGTGGCCACACTGTGAGTCCTGGGAGACTGGGGTGGCCCACAAGCGCCCAGGCCCCGACAGGCTCCTGCTGCCCTCCAGCCCCCGCTCACACCCCTTGTGAGTTTGTCGGCGCCTCGGGGCATCTGCCCATCACTCCCAGGGCCATGCTGGCTACTGGGGCCAGCGGGGGTGACGGGTTCGGCCAACGGCTGCTCTCGGCGCCCACCTGGCACACGTACCTCAGCTCCGGAGGGACACCCCTGCCTCTCCCACGCGAATGGGGCCAGCTGGGCCTTCCTGTGGACGGCCGGCTGCTGGCCCCAGACACCTCCTCCCTCTTCTTCCGGGTCCAGTGTCCGGCCGTCCACCCGCTGGCCCAGCCTTGGCCCCCACTGCAGGGGCGGGGTCTGCCCCATGGGGGGGGGTCACTGCTGCCACAGGCAGGGGGTGACCTCGGGCTGTGGGAAGGAGGCTGCCGGGTGGGTGCCAGCCCCAGGCCCAGCCATCCCAAGCCCTGTCTGGGTGGAGCTATTAGGGAAGGCGCAGATTGGTTTGGCCTGGGTGGCAGGCAGGCTGGCCAGACCTTGTGGCCGCCAGGGTCAACTGCTGACCTCCCAGGCCACAGTCAGTTGGGCCAGGTAGCCCCTGGGCTCCCATCTGCTGTCCAGTCTGGGTGTCCAGTGCAACCACTTGTGCTCAGTGGGTGCTGAATACAGGGTTCATGCCAGGGCCCCAAAGACCTGCACCCGGGTGACCTTGCCACCAGGGCCTTTGGGCACTTGTGGGGGTGACCACCAGGCCTGTGGCTGAAGGGATATGGCTGAGTGGCCCTGCCTATGGTAAGGAGAGGACAGAGGGGTGGCCAGGAGACACCGGCCCTGGTCCCTGGCCTCGTGGCCCTGGCGGTCCCCAGCCCACGGGGGCTGCAGTTCTCAGGGCCTTGTGGCCAGTGCCGGGGAGTGGGGTTTGGGGCCCGCCCACAGCCATCCCTCCAGCTGCCCGGCTGGTGGGGAGTCATCCGGCCTGTCCTGCTTCCTCTAGAGCACTAGGGTCCCTCAGGAGTCTGGCTGGTCCTGGTTGGGGGCTGTGACAGACCCCACCCGCCCAGAGCTGGGGAGAGCAGGCGCCGGGGGAGACCCAGCCTCAGCAGCCTTGTAGCCCCTTCCCGGCCCCACCCCCGCAGGACCCCTCCGCCAGCCCAGCCTGCCCCCTGCATGGGGCTCCTTCAGAAACAGCTCTAAAAATAGGGACTGGGAGGGGTAGGTGGGAAAAAGCCACTGGAATGTTCTTATTCTCCTTCCTCAGAAATTCTCTGGGGACCCTGAGGGCCCAGGGCATTTGAACGGAGAAATCAGCTCTCCAAGACCACCCAGCCTCTCAGCTCTCCCGCGCCCCCAAGAGCCCCAGGGTAGGAGCAGCAACAGGCGCGCGGCCCCTTGGCGTACCCGGGCCTGCGGGCGCCTGGGGAGCATGGAGGACACTCAGGGTGGGGGGTGCCGCGCAGCGGGGCTCAGTGACACACGGACCACACGGCAGGGCCGTTCAAGAGGTTTATTCCACGCGGCGGGGAGCGGGCGGCTAGTTGCAGTAGTTCTCCAGCTGGTACAGCGAGCAGATGCTGGTGCAGCACTGCTCCACGATGCCGCGCTTCTGCAGGGCCCCCTCCAGGGCCAGGGCCTGCAGGCCGCCCGCGCCGAGGCCGCCGTCCAGCCCCACCTGCCCCACTGCCGGCCAGGCGGTGCCAGGCAGAGAGAGAGAGAGAGAGACAGGGCGACGCTGTCAGGGACCCGGAGCTGCCAGCCCCCAACCCAGGGTCGCCGCTGGGCAGGGACAGGTGGGCCCCGAGCCCACACACCCGGCCACCTGTCCCCGGCCCAGGCAGTGCCATGGCAGGAGAGTGGCGGGTGCCCACGGGTACCGTCCCCGGGGCCTGCCTGTCTCCTGACTCCCCACAGCTGCCCCCGCACTGGCTACTGCGTCCCACTGGGCGGGTAAGGGGGCCACTTCCCGAGGTCGCCCTGAGACCACCAGCTCCCAGGACTTGAGGTACTTATTAAAGGCCCCCCTGAAGCTGCTGTCATCCTATGAGGTACAGACAAGGGCTGGGGGCGTTTGTGTGGGGAGGACGGGTGTCTGTCGGCCTCAGAGGTGCCATCGGGGTCCTGCTCCTACAGCCGGCACTGTCATCGAGCCTGGAGTCTCCAGCCAGGCCACGGGGGGCTAGCCACTTTCAGGACGTGGCCAAGAGAACGCCCTTTTCTGTCTGAGGAATCTGGCCCAACTCCCGCAGGGCAGCGGCCTCACGCCCACCTCTGCCCTGCAGGTTGGGACGCTCACCCTGCGGGTCCTCCACTTCCCGGCGGGTCTTGGGCGTGTAGAAGAAGCCCCGCTCCCCGCACACCAGGTAGAGAGCCTCCACCAGGTGGGAGCCGCACAGGTGCTGGTTGACGAAGGCGGGGGCGGGCTCGGGCCCCCACAGGGCCAGCAGGGCCAGCAGGGGCAGGAGGTGCGTCCACAGGGCCATGGTGGGGCAACGACCTGGGAGAGGAGTGGGGCTGAGGCCAGCACAGGTGGGCACCCTGCCCTGGGACACCCTGCTGGCCCCCTAAATGCTCCAAGAGAGGAGCCCACATCCCGCCCACAATGCAGAGCTTGGGTCTGGGGTCCCAGTGCCCTGGAGCCCCCCAGCCGGGCAGCCCGGACGCAGGCTGACGCGGAGGCCCCTGGCACAGACCTGCTTGCTGACGGCCAAGGATACAGCTGGTCCGCAGGGCTGGGGGCTGCCAGGTGCTGCTGGCTTTATAGCCCCGAGCCCACCTCCCTGCCCCCCAGCCTGGCCGCCTGGCCCATTAGGGCCTGGGGGGTCAGCAGATGGCTGGGGGCTGAGGTTGCACTTTCCGGATCATTTCCCTGGTGCTGGGGCTGGAAACATCTTCTTAGTCGTCAGCACCTCTCGCCGGGGGTCACGGGGTCATTAGTGTCTTAACGAGGTCCTGACGGCAGAGCTGTCCCTGTCGCAGCTGGGGGCGAGCATGGCCAGGAAAGCACAGCCCCACCCGACTTCCGGAGCCATTTTCCACAGCAGTCGGCAGAGCCTGGGGCTGCAGGGCCTGGGGGTGTCCGTGTGTCCCTCCCTGCACCCTTGCCTGGCCTGCCCTATGGGTGGTATGGGGACGTGTCCTCCCTGTCCACTTCCACAGCCCCACCATGCCGAGGACAGCAGCCCTGCGAGGCCTCAGCTCCCCCGGTGAGCACAGCCCAGTGCAGGCCGCACCAACCAGCATGCTCAGTGATGGGCAGCAGGTGCCACACCACTCCCCACACCCCTCCAGGTCCCGCCCAGGTATCCTCTTGGCCCCCACCCTCCTCCAGGGGCCGGGCCCATCTCCACCCTTCCAGCCATGCCCCACTACCCGCCACCCGTCACCTGCCTTGGGTGTAACCTGGGCTTACCCCTGGCCCTCCCAGTCCCCCAGGACAGGCACCCAGAGGCCCAGCGTGGCCATCGGGCGTGCGCGGATGCTGAGCCTCCACCTGCCTCATAGCACCTTGCAGAGACCCTCCCTGAGACCAAGGGATAGGATGGGTTGGGGGCATCCTGTGCCTGCCCCTTCTGTCCCTGCGCCCCTGCCCAGGCCCCACCTCTCCCTTTTAGCCTGCCGGCGGGACCCTCTGCCCGGCACTTGGCGTGGGGCCCCTCGGGGGCTGCCCCACCCACACCCCAAGCCTCAGGCTCCCCCACTCCATGCAGGGCTCTGTAGAGGGCAGGTGCCAGCTGTCAGGACACTGAGCTCCGGGCCCCTCTGCAACTGGGGAATTCGATGCCACCTGGAGAGGGGCGTGCAGTGAGGGAGGCCAGATGGGGAGGACCCAGGGGGAGGGCAGAGCCCAGGCTGGCAGGGCAGTGGAAAGGGAGGCCGTCAGCCCTTCCCCAGGGGCCTCGTGGGGCTCACAGCCCTAAAGAAGAATCACCGGTGTGGCCGTGTGGGCTGAATGGATGTGGGCACTGGGGGCCGGGTACCAATAAGGTGGTGAGAGGAGCTGATGGAAGAGCGCCCTGCCAGGAGGACCTTGATGGATGAGTAGGAGTTTGCTGGGTGGTCAAGCCGAGGGTCCTGGTAGGGCATGTAGGAGCAGCTGCAGGCTGCGAGCAGGGCCTTGCTGACAGGCTGGTACCCCCTCAGCCTGCCGGGAGCAAGGGGGTGTCCTAGCAGGAAGCCCTGGGGCTGCTCTAAGGGCAGAGGTGAGGTGGGATGGGGAGCATCCTGCCAGGCCTACAGGGTGCGGGGTCCCCAGCTGGCACGTGACCTCCAGGCCCCGCAGATGAGCCGGGGCATCTTACAGAGCCCGTGTCCAGCCCCCCACCTTGCTGGGGAGAGGGAGCCCTGGAGAGTTCTCCTGGGAACCCGCTCGGCCAGACTCCTCCCCTCTGCTCACATTTTGGGGAGCCCACAGAGGCCCAGGTCCTGCCCTGGGTGGGTGGGGGATCAGAGCAGCTGTGAACCCCCCACTCCTCTGCCTGCTCTGAGGCTAGGCCCCCGGGCGTGGGGACCACCCCCACCCTGGTCAGCACGGCTGCCCCCCTGCTCCCTGCCGGGGCGGAGGGAGGCCGTGTTCCAGGGAGGGGGACAAGGACGGCCCCTGAGCCGGGCTGGGCCGGGCTGGGGGCACAGACTCGGCGCCAGGCGGGTGCACAGAGACAGTTCCTTCTTTATTGAGAGGGTGGGTGGGGAGCAGAGAGCGTCGGGTGGGGATGACAGCAGCGCAGGGCCACGGCAGTGGGACAAAGACGGCAGGCGCACACACCAGCTGGCACACTGAGAAGCGGTGGGCGGCGGGGAGGGTGTTGGGGCCCCTGGTGGCCAGGCAGGCTCCAGGGTGCCCGAGACCCAGCCCCTCGCGTGGGCCTGAGCTCTGGGACGCGCAGGAGCTGGAAGAGTTTGGGGATGGGGCCGGGAGATCCCAGGGCGGGCCCACTGGGGCCCTCGGGCCGCGCCTCTGCGCCTAGCTGATGGCGTTGAGTGCGTGGGCCAGGGTGTGCAGCTCGTCCTGGACACCCTCCAGCGAGCGCAGGATGGCGCGAGGGCTGTCCAGCACATCCACGGCCTGCGTGTAGGGGTCGAACTTCACGGAGAAGGGGCGCTGGATTCGCGAGGCGTAGCTTCTGGGAGGGAGACAGGGCACCCTCAGCCACCCAGCAGGGACGGGAGGACACAAAGTGGAGCCGAACCTGGGCGGTGGGGCTGGTCCCTACGTCACGGCGGGCTCAGCTCCCAGGGCTCTTTACAGCCGCCTGGGCCCCAGAGCTCGTCCTTTCCGACCACCTGGACACAGCCGGCACTGGGGCCTCCTCCAGGGCCAGGCAGCTTCGCCAAGGGAGCCCAGCTCGGTGCCCTGCCCTCCTGCACCTCAGCAGGGCCCCTCCTCCAGGAAGCTTTCCTTGAGTCTGTGCCCTGGAGAGCCCCCAACCCTCCCCTCCTCTCCACGCTGGACACAGCCCTTGGCCTCAGTTTCCCCATTGCAGAACTGGGGGCTGGAGGGACATGGTAAGTCCTTTCAGGAGGATGCGCCTGTCGGGCTCTGCTCCCCTCTCAGGGACACCTGGGTCATGGTATCCCCAGCCCCCAGCCCGCACCCCAACCCCAGCCCCCATCCCTCTCCCCAGCTGCCTGGAGTCCACAGGGAGGGTGCATCTGCTGCGGGGGGTGTCATAACGGAGGCTCAGTGTCCTCCCTGTGATGCGGGTTTTCACAGGCCCTGCAGGTGGCTGGGACGAAGGCCTGGCTTGTCCAGATTGGGGCGTGGCAGGGGTCTTGCCCGGAGCCCCACGTACCTGAGCTTGTCCTTGGCGTCGCTGAAGCTCTCGGACACGAAGTAGACAGACTGGTAGGCCTGGTCTTGGTAGGGCTGCACGGCCGCAGCCTCGGGGTCGAAGGCCCGGATCTCGGGCTCCTCGGACAGGGAGTGCTGGCGGGAGGCCACGTGGTCACCAGGCACCCCATGGCCCCACGGGGACCGAGCGCTACAGCCCGACTCCACGGTGGGCTCTGGGCACAGGTTGGCCCCTTCCTCCCCCACCGGTTCTCCCGGGGCCTGGGGACAGGGCAGGCTGGGGACTGGGTGGAGACCAGCTTTCTCCAAAGGGGGCCTGAGCCCTGGGGGCCCAGCGCAGCAGGGGGTGCTCACCAGGAGCTCCCCGTAGGAGGACAGTAGCCCGGCACCGTAGGCCTTCAGCTCCCCGTTCTGTTTGCAGAGGCCAAACTCCACCGTGAACCAGTACAGCTGTTGGGGACAGCCAGGCAGCGTCGGTCGAGAGACAGCTGCCACCCGCAGCCCCCAGGAACGGTGGCGGGGCGCCGCTTGCACAGGCTGGTGGGCTGGACCGGGGAGGGCCGCACTCCCCAGACAGAAGCGGGACAGACGGGAGGGCGTGGCCTGAATCTGGGGGCCCCACCCCAGGGCCCTGCGGGGAGGAACCCACCGTGGACAGCTTCTCAATCTCTTCGTCCGAGGCCCCCAGGGAGGCGAGGCCGATGTCCTGTGGAGGGGGGGAGGCAGAAGCGGAGGACACAGCCCTGGCGTCGGGCCTGAGGTGTGAGCAGCCCCTCGGGGACCTCCCCGACGCTGCCGGGATGCTGAGACCCTCCCTGGCCACTGAGGGCCCACGACCCGCTGCTCCGAGGAGCCGGCAGGTGGCAGCACAGGCCATGGGATCCCTCTGCGGCCCTAGGCTCTCTCGGGACTGGTCTGTCCCATGCATGAGAGCGCCTACCCTCTCTGTTTGTGCCTCGCCTTGAAGCCTCCCAGACCCACGAGGGCACCAAGTCCCCGTGGCAGGGCCGGGGGCAGGCAGCACCACTGGTCCATGGAGCCCCAGCCCCCGCCCAGGCCCCCCGGTGACCCCCCAGCCCCAGGCCACAGCGCACCTGGGAGAACTGGGCGAAGGTGCGGTCGGCCAGCATGGGCACGTGCCCCAGCAGCTCGTGGCAGCAGTCCCTGCGGCGGGCAGCGTGGGGAGAAGGGAGATGGAACTGGAGGCCACCGGGGTCCTGCCTCCACCCTCCCTTGGGGCCCCTCCCTGCCTCTGTGACTTCGTTTATAAAGGGGCTTCCTGCTCCTCTTGGGGACAGGGCCATGGCGCAGGGACCCCGCAGGGCACACTCACGGCTCGGGCGAGTGCATGGGCGAGGATGCGTGGCGGATATACTGGGTGCACTGGAACACGCGAAACGCCAGGCTGGCCAGGAAGTCGCGCGCAGACAGCAGGCCGGCCACGGGCCGCAGCTGGAAGCCCGTCCGCTCTGCAAGGGGCCGCACGGGTCAGGATGGCACCCCAGCGGGCCCAGGGCTTGCGGCGACAGTCCCCAGCCCCCTCCTCTGGGAGCCTCTGTGCGGCGCGCACCCTTCAGGAAGCGGGAAACGTCCTCCAGCTGGGGGATGCTGTCCTCCCGGTAGCCGCTGCAGCGCTCCAGCAGCTGGAAGGCCTGCAGGTACTCCCGGCAGGCGTGCGTGGCATACAGCGCCTTCAGCGTGGTGTAGACTTCCTTCCTGCAGGCGGGGGGCTCAGCGCCTGCCAGGGACCCCCAGTGCCGGACCCAGCTGCCCTTCCCACGGGTGCTACACTCCGCACCCCCAGGTGCCGTCTGCCTGCCCCATCCACACAGACGGCCTCTTGCGCACCCTGGAGACCCTGGTCACTGGGGGGGCTTGTGCTGGTGGCTTTGGGGAATCCAGGGGCCCGGGGGGCTGTGGGGCCGACCCTGAGCTCCTAGGGATGACCGGACAGGCCAGGCAGCCTCACGCTCCCAACACAACGTTCTGGGCCTGGGGAAGACCCTCCTCCTGCTGGCCTCGGTCTCTCCTGCTGCACCTGTGTCCCAAGGGGTGGCCCTTGCACAGGGGGGTTCTGGGAGTGGGCTGAGGTGACACTGGAGTCTCACCAGGTAGCAATCTCCTCCGCGGTGTACTCCACACAGGGGATCGGGCTGCCACTGTGGAGGGGGTTGGTGATCAGTAGGTCTCCCGGGGAGCAGAAGGACAGGAGGGAGGGACTCACGCCAGCTGTGTGCAGCACAGCCTCGGTGGGGGGAGGGGGGGTTGCAGACAGGAGGCTACACTCGGCTCACTGCCCGTGGGGCCCGGCTGTGCCCTGAGCCGGCGGTTGCTTAACCTCTCTGTGCCTCAGTTTCTTCAGCTCGGATTTGGGGACCTGCCCTAGAGCGCTAGAGGGGACGGCCGGGTTAGCACATGCAGAACCCAGGGCAGAGCTGCCCGGTAGGAGGCCCAGCCCCAAGTCAGTGGCCGTGGTGACGGGCAGGTGACGATGCTGGTGACATCCTGCCCCCAAGCTTGGTGCAAATCGCAGGACAGCGCCTGGCCCCCCAGGCGGCCTTACTGCTTGTACTGGAAGGCAATGTCGGCGATGAACTTCCTGCGCTGGCGGTATACCTGGTCCGAGAAGCCCTGGGAACAGAGGGAACACGGGACGCGGCTGTGATGTGATGGGGGGTCCCAGGCCATGGGGTCCTGCAGCAGACAGACTTCCCGTCCAGGCCAGGCTGAGGCTGAGGGGACACGGCTGGGGGCAGAGGCTCACCGGGTGGTCCAAGTCCAGGTCAGGATCAAACTTGGTGACCAGGTGGTGACACTGGTCCAGCTCTGACGCTTTTCTCGGGAACCAGGGGACTTCACCGAGGACAGAGGGAAGAGGTCCTGAGTGAGTGCGGGGCCGTGTGGACAGCGTCACCCGCAAGCGGGCCCGGGGACTTGGGCGAGGCAGAGGCAGCCGGGGCTGTAACCGGGGCGGGTCCCGGAGGCGGCTGCAGGACCCTCTGCACCCCAATGTCCCAAGGTCACTTGGCTGCCCTCGGGGAGAGGACACCCGCCTCACCCTTGTCCTCCCTGGCGCTGCGCACATCCTCGGACACCTGGCGCACAGAGCTGAGCAGGGCGGCCAGGTCCCTGCGGGGCAGCTCGCAGCGCACGAAGTACTCCAGCTGCGGGCTGCCTGCCCGGGGCCGCTGGCTGGGCCGGGTCTCCAGGTGGTGGATTTTGGCTTCAAACGTCTACAGGGGCAAAGCAGGAAGAGGGAGAGAAGGAGAGACAGAGGCAGAGAGGGGGGATGGCAAGGAGGGCCCCACCCTGCCCTCCACAGCGGCACACGGACCCTCCGGGCTGGGGTCAGACGCCGCTGCCCGGACAGAGTTTTGTCCAATATGTCTAACCCGGAGCTGTCACTTCCTGACACTTCAGGTGCTGTGTGGGCAGCACTGTCTGTGTCCTGTGGCTGCGCCCACAGTCTGACTCCAGCCACTGGTCAGAGGTCCCCCCACCCCTGGTGGCCTAGCGGCCACTCCCAGGTCTGGCACGTGGGCCCCGTATCCCACCCTGTCGTGGACACAAGGCTCCAGCCCCTGCAGAGGGAGCCCTGAGCACCCAGGGGCCGGCAGAAAGGGTCCACTTCACTGCCACCGCCCGTCACCCAGCAACCAGGGCCATGGGTCGCAACGGCCCTTGGGCCAGGAAACCAGCCCTGGGAGCTCTCGGGGAGTCTGGCTCTAATGTCATCTGGGAGTTTCTTCCCGGAGTGTGGCGAGAGCAGCTAACACAATCGGCTGCCACATTAGGGGCTGGTGAATGGGTGGGCAGCAGGTGGGGGGCATTCGGCCCTGCCCCCCGTTCCTGGGATGCCCTGCTGGGAACCCACACCTCACCCTGCACGAGTGGTGGTGGGGAGCTGGTGGTGGGCAGGTGGGTGGCGCAGTGGGGCTTGGTGGCCTCAGCCCTGAGGCTCATGCTCTGGGAGCCCCCGAGAACACGGGGGGCACCAGGGCCACGGGGGCTCCTGAGTCCTCTTCCCCCCGGCTCACAGTGGCCCAGGCAGCCACACTTCTGCTGTAGAGGGGCAGGGACTTGCCTCCAAGGCAGCCCCACCAATCACAGACCCTGCACACACACCCACAGATGCACACGCGTGTGCACACCCACCGCGTGTCCTCACCTCAAACACCTTCAGGGCCTGGGACAGCGCCGGGGGCTTGATGCCCCCCAGGGAGAAGAGCAGGTTCAACACAGCCTTCCCCGCCTTCTCCTCGAACACCACGGCCTCCAGGGGGTCCCCGGGCTCTGAGGAGGCCGCCGCGGCCGCTGCTGCCTCCCTCTCCTTGCGGGCGTCCTCGATGAGGCTCTGCCGCCGCCCGACGAACCGCGGGGACTGGGGGGACAGGGCGCACCCGCTGAGACCCCATGGATCCCCTTGTGGCCCCGCGGTGGGCTGCTCTGGTGGCACGCAGTAGGCAGGAGAGGAGGGCACGGCTCCAGCTCAGATCACATCACTGAGCGCCTACTGTGTGCCTTCCTCTGCCAGCACACCCAGTCCATCCTGACGGAAGATGCTGGAAGCGGAGTGGTGGGGGTGGGATGGGAGCGGGAGGGTGCCCTCCCGCCTCCCTCAGCTCAGAGATGCTGTGTCACCTGTCCCCAGGCCTGGCACTAACTGGATTAGGACAGAGAGAGAGTGACTGGAGACCTGCGTGTCCGGCCCCAGCCTCTGAGATGGACGGAGATGGACCAAGATGGACGGACGCCTGTCGCCAGGCGTGAGAAGGAGGGGCAAATGGCTCAGGCAGCAGCTGCCCACTCCCCCCACCCTGGGCCCACTAGACAACCTCCTGGCCCCTCCTCGGCCAGGGCCTTCCTTACCCCCCGTCTGGACACAGGGGCCGCTGCTCAGTGCCTCGCCCACCTCCCAGGCCTCCCCCACCAGAGGGCCCTGCCCCCCCTGCCCTGCCTGTGGCTCCTCCTCCGGCCGCCTCCCCCTGACCGTGCACCCCCTAGGGTCTGCACATCTGACACCCCAACACCCAGACCCCACCCAGGCTGACAGAGGCAGCGCTTGGCAGGTGTTTGGGGCTGTGGCTCGAAGCAGAACCTCTGAGAATGTTCTGGGTCCCTTAGCAAGAGAACAAGCTCTGCTGTCCGTGGGCTCCAGGGTCTTGGGACCTGGAAGGGGTGTGGCAGACACCCCCGGAGCCCCTGTCACCCGCGGGGCTGGGAGGTGTGGACACAGCCAAGGCTGCAGACCCAGGCCCGGGAGAACCGGTGAGGCGGGGCCCCGGGCATCCCCCTGAAGAAGGTACGTGGGGAGGTGGCTGGTGGGGGCAAAGGTGCTGCCTCCCACCCCGAGAATGACGTCTGTGCAGCTCACGCCATTGTACTGCACGCCATGAGCAAGGCCCATGCGCAGCTGACCCAAGAGGATGGGGCGAGGGCCGGCCGAGGGCCCCCATGGAGGGTGAGACGCCCCAGCGTCCAAGCTGGCAACGGGCTGGCTCGGTGGCCCGCAAGAGCACAGACCTCATGGGGATGGAGTGAAGGAGGAAGGAAGGAAGGAGTGGGTGGAAATCACCCAGAGCCCGGACACCGGCTGGCATGGCGGGGCCTGGGCCTTCGCCCCCATGTACCCAGCACCCCACCCTGAGCTGCTGTCGGGGCCCCTCCCCACGCAGGGCAGCTGGGGTGGAGAGAAGGCAGGTGGGGCCAGCGGGCGGAGGGGCCTACACAGGGACACTCTTGCTCCCAGGGCTCTCTCCCAGACCCCCGAGAGCTGTTCTCCCGACTCCCGTCCCTAAGGTTCCAAAGCAAACAGGAGACACAGACACCCACACCCTCGAAGAGGGGCTGGCACAAGAAAGGTGCCGCAGGGACAGGCACATCCCCCACACTCAGGCCCCAGGACACACTGGGGGATGAGAACACCCAGACACAGGACTGCCGGCCAGCCCAGGACTCCACACCTGACCCTGCCATCCAGCGGGGTGGGGGAGGCCGCGTGGTCAGCTGGGCTTCTGGTCCACTCTGGCCGTGGGCACCGTGTGCCCTCTTACCATGATGGCCTCCGCCTGCTTGGCGTCCAGCTCGGAGACAGCCCTTCGGAAGCCCTTGGCCTGCGGCGTGGCGGCGCTGGGGGTGGGCATCGTGCCGTGTGGAGGTCTGGGCTCCTCTCCACGGCCCTCGGCCCGGTGGCCTCTTATAGGCTGGGCTGACGTCAAAGTCCCCCCGGGTGCCCCACCTCCACCTCCTCACATCCCTCCCTGCTGCTGCGCCGGAGAGAGGCGGGGGCGGGCAAGGAGCTCGGGAGACGGGAGAAAGGGCTCCGTCCCATTAAATCTAATTGCAGCCTCTGTCACCAGCACCGGCAGGGTCCGCCCAGCCGAGCCTCTGAATCACCCTCCCCGCAGCTCGGTGGGGACAGGACTGGCACACTGCAGGCACTGGGGGCAGCAGGGGCCCCTCAGTCCTGCGGGGAGGGGCTGTGCCAGGCACCCCACGGTGCAAGAGCGCAGGGCCTTGGGGGCAGGCGGGCCCAGAGAGCCCTGGAGGGGAAGTGCAGCCTCCTCTTCCCTCCACCAGATCCGCGCAGGGTCCCATGGGCGCTTCATCAGACACAGGGAGCAGCAGAGCTAACCACAGGCAGCCCCTGCGCCGCGGCCCTGGTGCCAGATCCCCAGGCATGACCAGTGGGACCTGGACTGTTCCAGAAGGTCCCACCCCTCCAGCATGCAGGACCCCAGGAGGCCCGAGGAAGGGGCAGTCTCTCAGGAGAGTCCCAGGTGCTCTGTGCAGCCCCCGCGGCCCCGGTTACAGCCCCTCCAGGGCACCGGGGCTACTCCCACCCGCTCGGCCAGGTCTCAGGCCCAGGTGACACCTCCGTCCTCTCCTCTCCAGCTGGGCCCTGCACGGTGGCGCTCTGGGTTGACCGCTTCTCCCGTGGCACCCTGGGGACTCCCTCCAGGACACCCCCCTCCACCGAGAATGTCTCCTGCGCTCTGTGTCTGCCAGTGGCCTGTCCCCTCCGCCCCCTATCCCTGTCCCGAGCTCGGCCCGAGCACACGGCGCCTCCTTCTCGCCGAGTCCCCAGCCCAGACGTGACGTCTCTGACACGTCTTCCTTCCGGCTGGGGGGCCAGGGCTTCACTCTGGGGTCTCCTCCGGGGATCAGTGAGAGGCGGGAACTCCCGGGGCCACGCCCTTCTTGCTGGCGATGGCTCTGGGCAGAGGTGTGGGGGGGGGCTCTGGGCCCCTCTGGGAAAGGGAAGGGGCAGCCACTTGTCCCCTGGGTGTGCAGGGCCAGCAGGGACAGCCTCAGGCCCGAGCCCCCATGAAAATGGTGGCGTGAGGGGAGAGGAGGGACTCACCACCACCAAATGCCTGCCGCCCACTGTCCCCTCCTGGAGCCGGGCAGCCCCCGCAGTCGGGCCTCCTGCTGATGGGAGCCCAAGGGACACACTGGACCCGGCAGAACCAGAAGCCCTGGACTGTCCCCTCACCCCCCACGGGTTCACCCCGGCTGGCCACTGTGTGACCTCAGACCACCCTCTGGGCGTCTCTTGGCCTCCAGGGACCAGCCTCTCTGCTCCTGAGGGCTGCTGGACCCGCCTCCCCCCACTCCCTCCAACAAGGCCCCGGGATCTGCCCTAAGTCATTCCCTTGTTCCGCAACCCTCAGTGGCTCCCCACTGCCTTCTGGAAGCAGCCTGAGTGCTCAGTCAGAGCAAAAGGAACACCTGGACCTGTCCTGCCACGGCCCACTCCACCTCCATGCTCCTGCTCCTGCTCCAGGACTGGGCTCCAGTTTGAAATTTCTTTCCTTGCCCACCTGGTGAGCTCCTATGCATCCCACAGAACCCAGCTCAGTCACCATTCGCTCTGTAATGCCTGCGCCTTCTCACTGTGGTATTGGGGCACCCTCCTCTGCTCTGCTCTGCCGTATGCTCCCCTGGCACCTCCTGGGGGCAGGGACCCCCACCTGGCTTGGCCATGGCAGCCTCCCAGGGCCTGGCGCAGGCCCTGCCTCACCTCCTGGACTCTGAGGCGCTCAGGAGCAGGGCCCTGCCCCCTGGCCAGAGTGGGCCTGGGGTGTGGCCTCGAGAGGACTTGCCCCGGGGGCCCCTGCATGCAGGCCTGGCTTGGCCTCCATGTCCTCGCACTGCGCCCAGAAGCCCCTGCGCAGATGAGCCCCAGCCCCAGTGCCCCGCCCCCACGCCTGAGCCAGGCTGGCCCCCATACTCCCCCCGCCCTCCCCCAGCCCCCCCGGTCTGCAGAGGCCGCCCTCCCTCTTCCAGGGCAGGCTGCCCGGGACCCCTCTGCCTCGCCCGCCGGCCCTGCCCGCATGCCCGCTTGCTCGGGTGGCACAGGCCAGCAGGGGTGACACGTCTGACAAATGCCAAGCAGGGGATGGCGGCCCGCACTGCCGGATGTGGATTTAACCTTTCGGCAAATGTCTTCCACTGATACAAATATTGTTTTTTAATTCACTTTCCTGCCCGGGTTGGTTGCACTTGTGTGGAAGCTGCACAGGGCGTTCAGCTTTCTAGACTCTTCCCCAGGCGCTGAGGCCAGCCGGGGAGGACTCTGGACCCCTCGGAGTGAGTGCAGCCCCTAGCCCCGCCCATGCCCTGCTCCACTCCACGCCCCCACGACAGGCCGTCGCCCGGGGAACTTCCCCACATTGGCTCCTCAGGGCGGGCAGCTGTGCTGGGCCTGGGTCTGAGGCCCCCGTGGGCACAGAAGTGACCCCCCACTGGAGCCCTGGCCCTGCCGTGCCCCCTGCCTCACCCCCTGGACGCCCCCCCGGCCAGCATCCGCCCTCCTGGCCCAGCAGGTCCTCCCCAGCCTGGACTCCAGGCTCCCGCCGTGTCCGGGGCCCCCCCCAACCCTGTCCCTCTCTGGAAACCCCCACGACGGGCAGCCGTGCTGTCCTAGGACTAGTGCCTCCTCCATGGTGGGCACAGGCTGGAAGGGACATGTGGCCGACCCCTCGCCTCTGTAGCACCCAGGGCTGGGGTCCTCGGAGGTGCCCTGCAGCTGCCACCTTCAGGGAGCCAAGGTGCTCGTGGGCCCTTCTGCAGGTGCAGGACTGGGGCTCCAGCCTGAGGCTTCTCTGGGTCTCACGAGTCCCAGCCCAGTTTCCCAACTTGCAAGACGTCGGTCTTTCAAAGACCCAGCGGTGTCCACCCCAGGGGCGGGGCCCAGACCCCAGGCCGAAGGGAGGAATCCGACAGGCAGCTGCTGCTGCCAGCACCCCCTCTCGGGAGGCAGGGACCCCAGAGGGCAGGGCAGGGCAGGGAGGGGCTTCTCTGGAGGCCAAGGTCACACCCAGCAAGGGACCCCCAGGAAGGAGAGGGGCCGGGCTGAGCCCATGGGGAGGGTTGGGGGTGGCTCAGGAGGAGGGGCTGGGTGCAAAGGCAGGAAGACCGGAGACGAGACCGCTGAGCAGGGCGGTGGGGACTCTGGGTGGCCCTTGCTATCCCCTCACTTGCGCCTTCCTGCGGGGGCTCTCTGGTCCCCCTGCCCACACCCCCGCAAGGTCCCCCCCTCACAGTCTCCCAGAGCACTTGCCCACGCAGCCACCGCAGCAATCAGGGGCGCTGCACTGAATCCCTCCCATGGGCCCCCCCAACATCCTCTCTAGCACCCCAGCTTAATGACCCATAATGACAGCCTGCCGCGCCCTGGCACAGGTGCCCGCTCTCCGCTGCCAGGCTGCTTCGCCTGCAGGGGCCTGCCTGCTGCATGCTCCCCAAACCCAGGCCCCAAGGGGTTTCATCCTACACCCCTGCAGGGCCCTGACTGTGGTGGGCTCCGGAGACACCTCCCCTCCCCGCCGAGTCCTGGCAGCAAACACCACGACCCCCCTTGGCCGTGGCCCCTGCACTCGTGTGGCCCCCATCGTCCCACCCACACAGGAACTCTGACCCCAGCGAGGACCCCCTCGCTCTGGGGCTCCATAGTAGAAACTCGTGTGACAGTGGAGAGCAGCCTGGGGACCTGCTCCCCAGAAACCTGGGGGCAGAGGTCACCTCCAATCACTTGAGCAGGACAGTCTCGGTCAGTCGGCATTTGTGTCCTCTTGCAAGCACATGCACACACCTGGGCACATGCACACATCTGTGCCATGCACACAGCACACACGTGCACATGCCGCATGTACACACACACGCCACCACCTGCACCAGGCCCACCCCAGGGCTGTCTGCGCAGTCCCCTGGGAACCCAGGCGTCGCGGGCTGACACACACATCTACTGGGGCCCTCCCTGAGGATTCGGGGGCCACTTGGGATGGCATGCTGCCCTGGGCTGTCCCTGGGCCCCCGTTGTCCCAAGGAGGCAGGGGACATTGAGGTCTGTGTTCCTCCCCTCCGTCCCCCCACCCCCCGCCCCGAGCTGGGAGAGCCGAGACGCCCTGACACACGACAGAACCCGCCAGTGCCTGTCAGACCCAAATGTCAGGGCAATTAGCCCTAACGAAGCCATCGGATGGAGCGGGCAGCGGGGCGGGCCGGGAATATCGACAGCGGGGGGAATCAGCGCCTGGGGGGATCGATGGCGCACTCAGGGCTAATCTGGCGTTTGGAAGTCAGGCCCAGCAGCGAGGGGCGGGGCGGCCCCGCATCTGGCCTCTCCAGCCGTGCCCTGTCTGGTGGCCTCCTCACTCCCTCAAGGGCGCCACCCTTCCTCCTCCTCCAGGCAGCCCCCTCCGCCCTCCCTGGCCACCTCATCCCAGAGGGGGTCCCGCCTCGGTGCTGAGACCCCTGTTCAGCAAGCCAGGAGGAGGGTCCTGGCTCAGCCCCTGGTGCCTGGATTCAGTTTTGCCATCCACACAGTGGGTCTCTGGAGATGCTCGCCACACCCCCAGAGGGCCCAACGCTCACCCGGAGACGTCCACTCGACTCCAGGGCGTCCTTGGAGAGGCAGCCTCAAGCCTCACCTGTGCGAGGGATTCCTGAAGGCCAAGGGGACTGGGTCGGGGGGGTCTTGCCAGGTGCGAGGACCCAGTGGCCAGAGGGCCCAGGGCTCCAAGTCAGGAAGACAGGGGCAGCTGGGTGAGGACTGGGTGGGGGAGGGGAGGGCAAAAAGACAGAGGGGACAGGTTGCACAGCCAAGTGTGGGCAGTCCTGGCCAGCGAGGGGCCACCAAGTGGCCAAGTATTTACCTGGAGGAGGGGCACGGGGCGGGCGATGCGCACCTGGGCCCGCGGGTCACTGCCGCCTTTTCCCTGACTGCTCCCTGGGCTCCAGGAGGCCCTGTCGGCTCAGACTCAGGCTGGGGGGATGGCTGCACCACACCCAGCTCATATGCGTCACCTGGAAGCCCACACCGGGGACTTGAGGACGCAGGGCTGTGGTGGACGTGCTGAAACGCCAAGAGCACCCCTAGTTGCCTGTGCAGCCAAGGTCAGGAGCCCAAACCCCAGATCCCTGCCTACAGTTTCGTTTGGGGTGTGTGGGTGAGTGCACTCAATGTACATGCATGTGTGTGTGCACGCTTGTGCAGATGTGTGAGTGCATGCACACACGCCAAGGTGTCTGTATGCACACCTGTGTTGTTTGTGCAAGCATTCATGAATGAGTGTGTATGTGTTTTATGTGCACATGCATGCATACATGTGTGCCTGCTTGTGTGTGAGTGCATGCATGTATGCATGCTTGTGTGGGGGTACATGCATGTGTGCCTGCTTGTGTGTGAGTGCATGCATGTGTGCATGCTCGTGTGGGGGTACATGCATGTGTGCATGCTTGTGTGTGAGTGCATGCATGTGTGCATGCTCGTGTGTGAGTGCATGCATGTGTGCATGCTCGTGTGTGAGTGCATGCATGTGTGCATGCTCGTGTGGGGGTACATGCATGTGTGCATGCTTGTGTGTGAGTGCATGCTTGTGTGCATGCTCGTGTGTGAGTGCATGCATGTGTGTGAGTGCATGCATGTGTACATGCTCATGTGGGGGTACATGCATGTTTGCATGCTTGTGTGTGAGTGCATGCATGTGTGCATGCTGATGTGGGGGTACATGCACGTGTACATGCTTGTGTGTGAGTGCATGCATGTGTTCATGCTCTTGCAGGGGTACATGCATGTTTCCATGCATGCGTGTGCACATACAGTTGGGGCTTAGAAGGCCTGACCAGCCATGGATATGTGATGCATAGAGTGATCCCTGGCTCCCGTGTCCCTCCATGACCAGGGCCCCTGCAGCCCTGGGATCTGCCAGGTGCCTTGGCTTCTTGTGGTCCCCTCTAGGGCCCCTGGTCTCACCCCCGCACCAGTGACTCAGTCAGACCGCGGCCCCCACGCACTGGCCCCCTGCCCCCAGCTCTTGACAGTCTCTGACAAATTAGCCCGGTGAAAAGCAATAAGAATGACATTCAGTTCTCATTAGTCACTCACGGAGACAGTAGCTATGCTTTGACAGCAATGACATCTAATTGCAAGACCACAGCCCGCCCCCTGCCCCCTCTGGTGCCAGTGCCATGGGCTTGGGTCCTAGTCACCTGTCGCGTGGCTGGGGGAGCTGTGGTTCCGGCGCTCTGAGCTGAGCGGATTTGCACCCAGAGCCCGTGGCGGTGCGGACTACTTGACCCCATCTTGCCTGTGCCACCACTCCCTTGCCATCCACAGGTGTAGACGCGGGAACACCAGCTCCTGGTGCCCTCCTGCCCCCTTCCTGGGGACTGCATGGCCCTGGGCTGCATTAGCAGAGACATAGCAGCCAAGACATGGGAGGGGACAGTCTTGCTCTGCTCAACATGGTCCGACCACAGTGGCTAGACCCCGTGGAACCCAGACAGGCAGCTGGAGTTCCCAGGAGGGGAACAGGAGGACAGCGGGTGGCGTGGAGCACTTGTCCTCAGGACGCAGGCCCCGGGAGAGGGTGGAGGTGTCCATGTCCCCACGCCCGAGGGCTGAGAGGGAGGAGGCATAGCTTCGATGTACAGCCTGGCGGGGAGGCCTTGAGGCGCTGGGGGGAGGGCTGCCACGCTGTGCGGGAGTCGTGGAAACAGTGGAGGGGCAGACGCCCCCCAGCACCACCCTGGAAATGTCAGCGGCCCATCTAGGCCACCAGTTGAGTCCCTCTGCTCTGCCCCAGGGCCGTGGCCGTGGCCCTCCATGGCCCTGGCACTCTTGGCTGGCCGTGCACCAGGAGGGCAGCTGGGCTCAGATTTGGGGGCTTCCTGGAACTGAAGGGCCCTGAATCTTGTTCTCTCCTGCACCTGCTGCCACCCCTGGGCCAGGGAGTGGGGAGCAGCCCACGGTCCCTTTCCTCGTCCTGGGGGCCCCGGGAGGGCCCCGCGTTGGCCCCACGCTGGCAGTTCTGGGACGACGGGGCAGCGACCCCCACCCTGGTGGAGGACAGTGTCCCCACTGCAGTGTGTTATTCTCCAGGGTGCTCAGTGGGGCTACAGGCATCACCTCAGCCCATAAACGTCCCCATTGTCCCATCCGTGCTTATGGGGACCCTCCAGCTCCCTTGGGCTAGGGAGGCCCAGAGCAGGGGCCAGTACTGGCGAGGAGCCTGCAGGGAAGAACAGAGGCACAGGGCGGGTGGCTGGCACAGGGGGTGCTCTCGATGGCAGCCGCTGGGACCGCTTTGCTCCGTAGCAGGTGCTCATGGCCCTACTTCCCCAAATTACCAGTCACACCCCACACAAAGCAGGGGCCCTGCTCTCGGTGGGCAGCTTTCTCCCCCACCCCCTGGCTCCTGGTCTTGCCCCCGGCCCAGCGCGGTCCCTGCATCCTTGCCGACTCCAGCCTCGCCCTCCCCAGGCGCCCGCCCCGCACGGGTCTGGGCAGCGGCTGGAGGGCGGGGAGGGCTCGAGCTGAGCTTCAGGTGCCTTCAGCTAATCTGGGCTGCAGCAGCCCCCACCCCCGCTGACATTTCCAGGCCGCCTGTGCCGGCGGCCGCGTGGCATTTAGACAGGGCTTATGGCCGATTGCCGCGCGGCCTGGCGTGAACTCGCCGCACCTGAGCCGGTGATTTGATCCGCAGTTTGATTTTTAATAAACTCATCCCTGGCTAAGCCTCTTCCCTCCAGCTGCCGGCCATTCCCGCCTGGGCCGGAGGGGGACGCTGGGGCCTCGGTCCACACAGGGGGTCCTGCCCGCGCCCCTCAGCCCGTGAGCGTGCGTTTCCTGGGTGCCCTTTGGGAAATGGGCCAACAGCGCCAGGGAGACCCTGGGGGCTCGGCTCAGCACGCGAGCCCCACCCCACCCTAGTGTGGCCTGGGGCCATGGGGTCTGCACAGCTGGACGGGGCGGGGGTGCAGAGTGGAGAGAGACGGGCGCCTCTGGGCCCTGGTGCTTCCCCCCGACCCCCTGCTTTCTGGGACCAGATTCCAAATCCCTAAAAGTTCCCCAGATTTCCAGGCTGGGAACTTCTGGGTTGCTCCAGGCCTTTGTCCTCTCTGTCAAGGCTGCTTCCAGGGCTGAATTGGGGGGGGGGGGAGTGTCCAGAGGCCAGAGCTGGCGGTAGCCACGGCCACAGCAGCCCCCAGGGTTGGAAGCAGCACTGCCACCAAGGCTGCCGGGACCCTCACCCCGACCCTCGAGGCTGGGCAGCGAGGGGGACCTGGCAGACGGAGCAAGAGGGGTGCAGATGCAGCGTGGCGGCCGCGTGGGGAGATGCCCGGGCTCTGCTCTGCAGCCACGGTGGCGTCAGCTCCTTCCTCGCGTCCCAGCGCTCATCCTGCACAGGATAGACGGCCGGGCTGGGCCAGGTGGGCACCTAACCAAGGACGCCCTTCCCCAGGCCGCGGGCCGTCCAGCGGGGCCACTGGGCGGCAGGCAGGAGGGTGGCTGCGGGTGGATGGCACAGAGCAGGGCTGAGGGGGCCGGGCCTGTGGAGAAGGTCACGGGGCTGCCCAGGCCGGGGTCCCCCAGCACAGGGCACAGGCCCGGGGTCAGGATCCTCCCTTGGCCCCATTGTCACCCGCCCCAAGGCCACTGGGTGTCCAGACATGGGGACCTCCTTGTGGACGCCCTGCCTTGCCCGACATGGCGTGGGGCGGCCAGTGTATTCGTGGCGCCTCCTGATGGACCCACCACGGAAGCAGAGCCGGCCCCTTTGTCCACCCGCACCTGGGGGGCCTGCGGGTCTGTGCAGCGAGTGAACACAGAGCAGCTGGGGCCCCGCGAGCCGATGCCACCTGGCCCACGTCCCCTCCCCGTGGCCAAGCCGTGGTGAGCTTCACCTCCCGTGAGCGCAGCCCGCGGCGTCTCCAGTGAGGCCCCCTGCCAGTCCACCCCTCCATCCCCAGGGATGGCTGGAGGGACCCCAGTGCGGCCCGGATGGCTGCCTATCACCCCCCCGCCATCCCAACTGCTTTTTATTACTGGAGTTTAAAATAATTACTGTTCCCGCTGTGGTAAGACACACGACATGAACTCGCCCCTTAACCATCACCAGGGCACGCCCGGCAGCAGGAAGCACGTGTGCCATCACCTCCCTCCACCCCGGAACTTTCCGTCTTCCCAACTGACGCTCTGTCCCCTTTGAACACTCACTCCCTTTTCCCTCCCGGCCCCAACCCCCGCCTTCTGTCTCTGTGACGCTGCGACTCCGGGCCCCACGTTAGAGGGGTCACAGTGTCTGTCTGGCTCACCCCCTGTGCAGATGTCCCCAAGGTTCCCCGCGCTGTGGCAGGTGTCTGGCTTCCCTCCTGTTAGGGCTGCGGAATAGTCCGTGGCAGACACAGAACGTTTCGTTTTGCATCCACGCTTCGCCCCTGAACATGCCACTGTGAACACGGGGTGCAGATGCCTCCTCCAGCCCCCACTTCCATTCTTTGGGGGACACACCCAGAGTAGGACTGCGGGGCCCCATGGGGGTTCTGTTTTGCTTTTTTGAGGAGTATTTGGCAGTTTTCCGCAGCCGCTGCACCCAGCAGTGCACTAGGGGTCTGATTCCTCCGCATCTATATATTATTACTAATTTTTTTTCACAGACAGGGTCTCACTCTGTCTCCCAGGCTGGAGTGCAGTGGCATCGTCACTGCACTCCAGTGGCTCACTGCAATGTCAAACTCCTGGGCTCAAGGGATCCTCCTGCCTCAGCCTCCCGAGTAGCTGGGACTACCGGCGTGCACCGCTAAGCCCGGCTAGTTTTTTCTATTTTTTGTAGAGATGGGGTCTTGCTTGTTGCCCAGGCTGATCTCAAACTCCTGGCCTCAAGCGATTCCCCGCCACCCGAGTGCTGCGAGGGCCGGCACATTGTCAAACGTGAGGAGTGTGAAGGCGGAGTCTGACCGGCGCTTTAGCCTGCTGGTCCCAGGCCCCAGGGCGCTGTCCTCCACTTGCTGCCTGGCGGTTTCCACTCCTGAGCTCGGATATGCCCGTCCCCTCCTCACCTGTCCCCTATGGGTGTGGGGGTGCTTTCCACAGTGAGATGTAGGGGACTTTCTCTGTCCTGGACCTGAGTCCTTTTTTGCAGGAAGGATCTTCTCCCAGCCCCAGTCTGTCTCTCCCATGTTTACGGAGTCTGCTGTCAGGGAGAAGGTTTGGCTTTGACGGGACCTCGGGGTGCAGCAGTCTGGGACTTGTAGGAGAACCCACCCAATAAAGCAATGCCCCCCAAGAAGGAGTGTGTCGGGCCCTCCCCCCACCACGCACATGGGGGGTGTTGGACGTCACAACGCAGTCTTGTGTTTCGATGACGACAACAGACAATGGCCCCTTGTTTCTCTTTTACAAACTGCAGGCGGGTGGGCTGCGCAGAATCTTCTGGATTAGGGTGAACACTTCAGTGAGTGTCACCGTGGTGAGGGTCAGGGGGCATGACCTCCCTCACGGAGGATGCTGGGGTTTTGATGTTTATCAAAGGGTCAGGGGTTACGAAAGGCAGAGAGAGCTGTCAGGGCTGCAAGTGTTGAGATACGCCAGGCGCAGCCCGGGCCAGGCCGGGCGGGACTCTGCGCCCCGCCTTCCCAGGGAGGTGGCCGTCCGTGTCCGGCTAGGACGTGGCAAGGCTGGCTCTGTCTGGGCCGCTGCAGGACGGCCAACTCCGCGCCAGAGATCCCCGAGGGGCTTCCCGTTGGTCGGACGGAATAGGGGCTCTCAGAGCTCAGGCCATCTGAGCGATGGTGTTACGGCTCCCTGGCAGTACCGGAGCCCACGCCCGCACCTGCTCCAGAGAAGGAGCTGTGGAAACTCAGTCCACAGTCGCCCGGGAAGCTGGGCATGGGGGGCATGGAGTTCACAGGCAAGACAGGGCAAGGGGCAGACAGGATCGGATTTCGGGGTTCAGAAGAGGCGGGGGGTTGGATCTCCAAATGACCTCCCCTGGAGGGAGCTTGTTCCTCCCAGCCACAGCTCCTGGGTCCCCGGGCTTGGCTATCCCCATTGTCAGCCCGGGTGTGAGGCTGTCAGGTTGTGGGGTACCCGGCACCCTGATGCCTGTTCTGTCTGCCTCTGTGCCCAGACTGCGACCTGTCAGGGACAACGTCCCCGGCCCCCTTCCTGGCTCCCACCTGAGCCCAGGTGGAGACCCCTGTGGTTTGGGGCTCAGCCCCCCTCCTCCAGTCTCCCCGATTCCAGGCTATGGGTCCCGCAGCCCCAGGCATCTCTCCTTCCCCACCTCCCATGGGCATCTGGGATTACAAACACACACCACGGTCCCTGCAGCCTCCACGGGACCCCACCATGCCCAACAACCCCTGCAATGTGCCCACGGGCCCCATGGCTCCGCCCAGCACCCTGCTCTTCCTCTCGCAGCCAACATCTTTCAACCCAGGCCCCTCAGTGATTTCAACAGAGAGACGTCGCCTTGGTCACTCTCTTGTTCAAGCACCTTCAGTGACTCCCACTGCCTGTGAGTGACAACATGAGCTCCCGGCCTGCCAGCGCAGAGCCCCTGGGCCACCTGACCTGGCAGGGATGGGGGCTGCTCTCCACGACAAACCACCCACAGTATGGATGTCTGCATGTTCGCACACACGCTCACACATGCATGTGCACACACACACACGTGCCCCGCCTGCCCCGCTCTGGGGAGGGGAGGTGAGCATGGTCCTCGGGGAGGGAGCGCCTTGTCTACTGTGAAACTCATGACAATGTGTGTGCATGTCCCCGTCCTAAACTGACTGGAACAGAGAGCCCAGAAGCAAACCCTCGCATATGTGACTGAATGGTTTCGGAGAGGCGCCAGGACCGTTCAGTGCGGAAAGGGCTTCCCAACAGATGGTGAGTGGAAACAGGGTCTCCCCACGGGAAAGGAGGAAGCTGGACCCCGGGCCGGGCACAAACGGGAACTCACAGTGGGCCGAAGACCCTCTGGTTGTGAGATCCGGAGCTGTGAAATTCCTGGAAGAGAGCTGCCCGGCATTGCACTTGGCGACAATTTCTTAGACACGACACAAAGGCAGAGGCAGCAAAACAAAAAACAGACAACTTGGACTCCATGAAAATTACAAACCTTTGTGTATTATGAGACACTATGAACGGAGTAAAAAGGCAACCCACAGAACGGGAGAAAACATTTGCAAACCACAGATTCCTTAAGGGGCTGGTGCCCAGACCACGCAGAGGACTCCTGAGACTCAGCAGCGAAGAGGCCGCGTGCAGATGGGGAGGACCGAGACGTCCCTCCAAAGGGGACGCACAAATGGCCACAAACTCACCGTCACTGACTGGGGGAAATGCAAACCAAAGCCACCGTGAGGAGCCACGTGACACCCCCAGGGCGGCTGGGATCGAAGAGTCGGACGGTGACAAGTGCGGGAGAGCTCGCGGAGGAGTCGGGGCCGTCCTTGCCGTGGTGGGACGTGCGGTGGACAGCAACCTAGAGTGACCGTGTGGCCAGCAGTTCCCCTCCCGCATACACTCCTAAAGGAAATGAGACCCGTGTCCGCACAGAAGCGTGTACGCGGATGCTCATTATAGTGTCATTTGCCTCAGCCGGAAAGCGGAGACAGCCTGGGCGTCTGCCCACTGGAGCAGGAGACAGCATGGCCGTCCGTGCGGCGGGACAGCGCCCAGCCCAAACAGGAAGGAGACCCTGACACGGGCCGCAGCGCGGACACACCTTGAGGACGCCGTGCTGGGTTGAGAAGCCAGACACGGAAGGACACCGTGGGACCCACTGACGTGAGGCCCCGGCGTCAGATCCACAGAAGCAGGAAGGGGACAGCGGGTGCCGGGGCTGGGCGGGGAGGGGTGGGAGTCTCTGCTTCACGGGGACAGAGCTTCGGTTGGGGGAGATGAGAAAGTTCTGGAGCTGTTTGCACAGCGATGCGAGTGCACTTAATGCTGCTGAACTCTGCGCTCAGAAATGGCCGAGACGGTACATCGTATGTTACGTGTTTTTAACGACACGTGTATCATGGAAAGTAACATATAATAAAATGAAGGGAAAAGAATGTTCGTGAAGAGGTCCCAGAGTGAACTCTCTGACGGTCACGCGCCCAGAGGGCTGGACTGGAGAGACAGGGAGGACCCAGCTGGGGTCTCTGGGCTGCCGGCAGAGCAGGCAGCCCCCTGCTGGCAGACTGGGTGGGCAGCGGACCAGAAGCCCACCCAGTGTGTGGGGAGCTGAGGCTCACCCTCCTTCACCCAGCCACGGCGCCAGGGGGTGCCAAGCTGGGCAGGCAGCCCCTCACCCTCCTTCACCTGGTCACGGTGCCCGGGGGTGGCGAGCTGGGCAGGCAGCCCCTGGGGAGCCCTGGGAATTGTCCCCCTGGGGTCTGCAGGGCCTGGGGCCAGGGCCACCCCAGCCCCACGGTGCCCAAGCCCTGGCCCATGGGTGGCAGACGGGGCGCCTGGAGCCAGGGAGGCTGCGGCCGCTTGCTGAGACGTCCCAGGTCACAGGCCCCGGCCCTCCCTGCCCTCCTCTGGGGTCAGCGGGGACAGCCTGGGGCACGGATGACCTGCTTTGCTGGGAGCTGGGAGGGAAGGGCGGCCCCTCCCCTGCTCCAGCTGCCCCTGATCTGATTAGGCTCTGTGGCTGGGGAAAGGCGGAGACACTTGCTGTTTCCTCTGATGGAGCTCGGCGTCTGTGTGTTTATTCATTTCTTCTCCATTAACGGCCTCGGGACCGTTTATCGAGTTTTTATTAAGACGTGTTATCTTCCATTATAAGGCAAAGTGAACCGAACTGCAGGAAATAGCGGCCTGGGGTGAATGCCCACGCTGCCGGCGGCCACTGCAGCCCTGCACCCTCGCCGCGGGCGCCTTCCCGTCCCGGGCTAACCGTGGCGGCCGGGCAGACCCAGGGCGCCTCCCGCGCCCACCGCCAGTGCGGTGCAGCCCCCCCGTCATGTCTGCGGTCCAGTCCGCTGCTGAAGAGGAGGAAAGGGGAAGGGCAGCACCTGGCGGGTGCCGCCACCTCCCTGGCCCTCGCTACAGAGGTTTGGAGGACGCTCGAAGTCCAGTTACGCACCTGGTCCTGTCCAGGAAAACAGCCGCGTGCTCGCCGCAGGGCAGAGCGTCATCTTGTCTTATCTGTGCACCAGCAGCCCAGGGCCCCACTGCCTCCTCACACGCACACAGGGCACCAGGACTGACGGCAGGGACATGGGCACCGGAGACACCCTCGCCCCCGTATCGGGGGAGGGGCCACCTGGAAGGCCCAGGTGGGACAAAGGGTGTGCAGGGGCTGAGACCTGAGGTCGGGGCAGGGAGCCTGACTTTCCCCACGTCCCCTCCGCCCACTGCCATTGTCACCAGGCCCGGGATGACCTCTGCAGTCTGGCGGGTGGGATGCCCTTGGCTTCACGTTTGATATTGAAGAACCACAGCATTTAACGAGCACAAGGTGATTCGTGCCCATCAGGAGAACGCCAGCAAGGCAGAAACGTGTGAGGCCGACGCAGCAGTCACCCAGGGCCCTGCAGCGAGCACATGGAACTTGTAGGGGCCCCTGGGTCGCTGGACACACCGGGTGCCCGTCTGGACACCCCCACGTGTGGAGGACTCCAAATTCCACATGGTGGCCGTGTCTGGGGCGGGAGGGGGGAACGTGGAGCTGAGGTGCACACGTGGGGCGGGGTCCTTACTCTCTGGGTGGGACACGGGGGGCCGGGAGGTGCTCGGGTTCGACGGAGCCGGCCGCGGCCACTCTGCAGACGCTGGTGCTCCCCCGTCCCCGCCAGCTGCACACGGGATCGTTAAATGCCCCGGCCCCTGGGATGCACCGTGGGGGCCTGGCTGGGTGTGGCGTGATTTCTCAGGGTGAAGCTGGGCCACCCCCTCCGGGCTTGGCCTGACCCCCCCCGAGCCACTGTCCCCAGCCCCAGTCACTGAGGCTGTCCCCAGGGCTCCCCACCTCCTGGCCCCCCATTCTCATCCTGATTGTGGGGCTCTCCCGGCCACGCCATCAGCAGAGCAGCTGTCCCCAGGCCAGCAGTGTGCGCACCGTGGCAGGGACAGGGTAGTGAGCCATGCAGCCTGCTCTCGAGGGGCTGGGCCCCTGTCCCACCGGGAAGAGCTCTCGGATCCAGGAAGGGTCAGCCCCTCCCAGAGAGAGCAGAGGCTTGGGGGCGCCCCAACACTGGGGCTTTGGGGGGCAGCCTTGGGGACCCCAAAAGGCAGAGCCTGGTGTCTCTGAGCCGAGGCGATTCTGCAAGCGGGGCACGTGAGGGCTGACGATGCAGGCAGTTGCCCCTCTGCCTTCCCCGGTTCCAGGGGGTGGTGGCCACAGCTCCCGTCCACAGGGTCAAGCGTTGTCAGGGGCCTCCCCGTGCCGGCGTGGGGTCTGACGGTGCCTGGTGGCTCTGCCTTTTGGGGCTGTGGGCAGCGCTGAGGCCCGAGGGGCTGGCCCTGACCCTTGCCGGCTGGTGGCCCTGGGGAGGCCATCGCGTGGGAAAAGGCACCAGGTGCAGGGCCTGTTCTGGCCACTCCCTGTGGGCCTCAATGTCCCCCATGTGGCGGGTGTCCTGACACCAACCCTGCAGGCCGTGGCGGGAATCGTGGGGCGATGGTGGGGGCAGCGCGATGGCTCGTGGCAGGCGTCCGGCCCCAGGCTGTCCTGCCCGGAGGGCACACAGCGTTCTCTCCGCAGGACGCGTCCCAGCCTCGCCTGCGGGCACCGCGGAGCCGCTCTGCTCCTCGCCTCTCCCTGGCGGTGGCCCTGGTCTGTGTCACTGTGACAGGTGACACCGAGCTCTACCAGGAGCCAGGCTGAGGCTTTGGGCGGAGCCGGAGACAGAGGAGGCCCAGCCAGGGTGGCTCACGATCTGCCTCAGGGGACGGTGCAGCCAGGGGCTGGTGGAGGACAGACCCTCTCCGAGGGCGCAGAGGGCCCCGCAGCACCGCAGGGCAGGTGGGAGCAGCAGTAGGGGAGGCAAGGGGGCGCTTGGGGCAGGGCGGGCCAATGAGCAGCGCCTGGCAGTGGCCCAGCTTCAGGCCACAGAGACTCCCAGCTATGGGCCCGTCCTGCAGGCTCAGGGGACAGTCTGGGCCCTGGGAGGTGGGGGGGGGACACCCAGCTAGAGCCCCCCGACCAGCACCCAGAGACCCTCACGCTGGCGTGGCGGGGACGGCCACCGAGGCCCAGAGTGAGACCAGCCTCCCTGTGCTCTGACCCTCAGCCCCCAGCTCTTCCCCCACCCATGCTGCACCCCAAATCTGGAGCCTGGAGGACCTGGACCCCGAGCCTGTGCTGCTGCCTGGAGCTGCCACCCTCTCTCCTGCCTCCCGCGGGTGTAGCTCCCCGCGGGTGGCCGCACGCCTGCCACCTCTGCCCAGGGCTTGGAGCGCCCACCGCCTCGCGGGACCCTCGCCTGGCGCTCCCTGCTGGCTGGCGCCCCCACGTGGCCATCTGCGGCATCACCGCGCGCCCTGCTAGCCGCTCAGGGAGAGGCGGTTGGGGGGATTCACAGCCCCTGACGGGCAGGGGGTCTGCGGAGGGGTTCTCAGATCCTCAGGGGGCTCGGGGCTGGCACTGGCTTTGCGGGGGTGGGTTCCACGGGCCCCAGTTTCCCAGATCCCAGGCTCATGGGGTTTGTTGCCTCCCTGGGTCCCTGAGAGCCCTGGCGTCACAGGTCAGTGGGCACAGTTTTCCAGCGTGGTCAGCACAAGGGAGCCCTCCAGCTCCAGACGCCCAGGTGGAGCCAGGCCCCCTCCCCAGGGCTCTGGGGTCTCGGAGGCCCCACCCGGCTCTCTGCACGGGCTGCCTCCCTGCCTCCCGCGCTCAGCCCCAGCCCAGCCGCTCACGGCTCCCGTGCAGGCTCATTTGCAGAGACCACGCGGCCGTCCAGGGTCTCCGTGCAGATGTCAGCCCCCAGCAAGGCAGTCCCCGCTGGGCAGTGGGGCTGCTCTGCCCACAGAGGTCACAGGGCACGGTGTGGCCCCCACACATCTGTGCCGCACCACAGCCTGCCTGGAGGCTCTGTGGTCCTCAACCCCAGGTGACGGGTGGAAAATAGGGGCCCAGGAGGCAGTGAGTGACCCAGGCCTCAGCCACCCTGGGCAGGGGCGTCTCAGGGAGGAGGGCCTCGCCTTCCCTGCCTGCCAGTCAGGGCACAGAGCCAGGAGGCGACACCCATGGGGCACGTGCTCACCTGTGCGAGGGGCTGAGCCTGGTCTGGTGGAAGGTGGCCTCCCTGTCCCGGTGCTGTGGCCAGCCGCCCCCAGGTCCCCACCCACCCAGACACCCGTGGGCCAAGGGGTGGTGAGGGGCCTGTGTCCTGGAGGATCCCAAAGGCAGCAGGAGGATGGGTGTGGCCCCAGCAGTCCCTGTCTCCCTGTCTCTCTTGTCTGTCTCTGTCTCTGTGGCCTTGTCTATCTCTCTTTGCATCTCTGTCTCTCCCTATCTCCATCTCTATCTCTTTGTCTCTGTCTCTCTGATCTCTTCATCTCTCTCTATTTGTCTCTGTCCCTCTGTCTCTCTGTCTCTGTGTCTGTCTCTGTCCCTGTCTGTCTGTCTCTGTCTGTCTCTGTCTCTGTCCCTGTCTGTATCTGTCTTTGTCTGTCTCTGTCTGTCTGTCTCTGTCTGCATCTCTCAGTCTCACATGCCCCTCCTGGAGGAGGAGGAGGAGGAGGAAGGGCAGTCCGGGTGGGGAAGGGCAGTCCGGGTGGGGAAGGCTCTGACAGGCCCTGCAGTGTGGCCAGTGACCACAGGAGGGGGCCCTCGCCCCACTTTCAGGAGGTGACAGAGGATGAGAGTTTGTGCCCCAGGCGAGGGGAGAGGGGGAGGAGCTGGGGGAGCTGGGCTGGGGCTTGGGAACCCCAGGTGGCCCACAGGACCCAGAGGGAGGGAGGAAGGTGCTGTCATGGGTCGGGGGAGGGCTGGGGCTGAGCGTCCCCAGAGGTGCTGATGCTGCCCAACGGGGAGGAGGGAGAGTCACCGGTGTCCCCAGGAAGCCCTTGCGGGAGGCCCATGGGGACAGGGGTCTGCAAAGCTTCCTCAGTCCATGTTGGAGTCCAGAGGACATGTGGCCCAGACACACACACTACACGCAGGTGCACATGCACCACACAGCACACATGCACACACACGGCCACAGCACACATTCCCATGGAAACACACGTGTGCACACGCCACAGCACACATGCTCCCGCACAGCAGCGGTCACACACACGCCACTGGCAGCCTCCCACCTGACAGCCTAGCCTGCATGGCGGGGCCAGCACAGTGATGGGGACGTTCGTGACACTCCCTAGCTCTCAGCCAGGCATCAACGGGGCACGGTGGCCCTGGGTTCCCGTGCCAGGCCACCCTCCCACCCCCACCTGCCCCCACACCCCCACACCCCTCAGGGCCCTCACCTGTCCCTGCCGCGCAGGGCAGAGCATGCACATCCGGTGAGAAACATCATGAGTTGCCACTGAGTCGGCCACAAGGGCCAGGTGCTGACCTCAGGGACGCAGGGGGCTGGCAGGTGGCACCCTCCTGGGGGCCAGTGTCCCCTCCTGGGACCAGGAGGTCCGTCTCAGGCCCTGCCTCAAGGACACAGGGGCACCCTCCCCGCCTGACCCTGTCCTCACGATGCCCATAGGGAAGGGGTTGGGGCCCTGCTCTGGGGAGCCAGGAGGTAGGCCAGCCACCCGGTCATTCGCACATCGGCCCAGCGCCAGGCCGGCCCAGTCCTGGTGGGCAGCAGGACGACACCCCAGGGCCAGCACCCCTCCTTTGTCCTGCACTAGGCCTGATCCTGCTAGAAACACAGAGGGTTGGCCAGGCCCCGGGTGCCCTGGGGCCTCCCTCCCTACCGGCCCAGGCCTCCCAGCCTGAGTCACTGGCACCTGCTGGGGCCTTCCCTGGCTGTCCCCACAGACACACCAGCCCTGGACCTTCCGAGTGGCGGGGGCCAGGAACTCACCCGCTCAGCCCACCGTCTACCCTGGGCAGCCTGACCACCACAGAAAAATGGCCACAAAGGGATGGCCTGGAGGACTGTCGGCCACTGCGCGAGTGGCCACAGCAGCTGGCCAAGGCACAACCAGCACCTGCAGACGGGAGCCACTGGGGGCCAGGTTGGATCAGACACAGCTGGACTCTCGGAGGGCCCTGGCCAGGGAAGCCGGGGAAAGACAGCACAGAACCACAGGACCTCCCGTTTCCCTGCGGCTTGCATGTGGGATGGTGGCGGGCGGGACGGGGGGCCTGACTGGTGACTGGTCCTGACCTGGTCCTGGTCCTGACCTGGTCCTGACCGGCGACGCTGTGTCTCCGCGGGGGGCTCCCTGACCGCACTCTCTCTTCCCGCACCCACCCCGCACAAGGGGGGCCGTGGAGGCTTCTGGGAGGAGGAGGCAGTGGATGCACAGACACATGCTGGGGGCTTCCCACTCCCCACACCTGGGACCCCAGTGTCAGGGGTCCTCCCTCCTCAGCTGGGGCCGTGCTGAGACAGGGACTCCCTTGCTGGAGCCTCTGGCCGGCCAGGCACCCTGGCACCGGTCAGGGACCTCCAGGGCTGGTGCAGACACTGCCCCACCCAACCCAGGGCGCCCCCGGTGCTGACATGGACCACACCACGGGACCTCCAGGCCACTGGCGGGGCAGACTTTTTGCCAGGCCATTTCTGCAAGGCCTTTATTGACCACCTACTATGTGCGCCCTGCTCCAAGAGGGGCCAACAGGGGGCCAGATGCCTGTGGTCAGCGCAGTGAAGTGTTTATCCAGGAGTGGACTCTTGCCTCCTCTGACCACTCCCAAGGCCAGCCGGCCAGCTGGATGTGACCCCGAGGTGGTTCCTGGGTCCCCAGTGTCCCCCAGTTGCTTGGTCTGCCTGGCAGCGTCCCCCTGCTGAGCCTCCTCTTATAAGGACACTCACCTTGTCTGGCCAGGGCCCAGCCTCACACCCTCATTTCACCTATGACTCCCTTTGAGCTGCAGTGATGGCCTTTATAGAGCTCCTCCAACGGCTGCTGTCCTGCGCCTTCCTCACGCTCCTCCTGCAAAGCAGACACCGCCACACCTCGCCACGGAGGGGCGGAGACTGGGGAAGCTGACCAGAGTGTGCAAGGCTGCCCAGCTGGGGGTGAGCCTCCTGGGGTCTGGGCTGCATCTTGGCCCCAGGAGATCTGCTAAAACACCCCTCCCTCCCATCCCCTGTACCTGCCCACCCACCTCCCAGGTGTGCCCCACCCCCACCTACCCCCTTTCCATCCTCCAGCATTCACCAGGCATAAGCAGCACCCACAGGAGTGGGCAGGGACCAGCACGTGTCAAAAAAAGTGGACTCAGCATTGACTGATGACCAGAAATTAATCATCAAAGATGGTGAAAGATACTTTCAAAGCAACTGAATTAATAAAACAGTCCCACAGCTTTAGAATGCGTTCATTCATTAAGCAAGCAGTTCCCGGGAGCGGCTCTGCATCATGTGGGCGTGTGGAGGCATGTTCGTAACCTATAAGAAGTAAGTTGTGATTCAACTCATGCCCATCTGCTCAGTGCAAGTGGTGAGATTTAATGAATTGATGGATGATCAGATAGATAAATGTATAGATAGATAGATGCATCGAGAGAGAGACGCTTAGGTAGATTAGTGCATGAAGAGAGTAAGAGAGGGAGAAATGGATAAAGGGAGGGAGGGATGGGTGGATGCGTGGATGGATGGATGGGAAACGGATAGATAAACGGGGTGGATGGGTGGGTGGATGGATGGATGGGTAGGTGGATGGATGGATGGGAAATAGATAGATAACTGGGTGGATGGGTGGATGGATTAATGAATGGGTAGGTTGGTGGATGGGTGGGTGGATTGATGGATGGATGAGTGGATGGATGGGTAGGTGGGTTGATGGATGGGTGGGTGGATGGATGGATGGGTGGGTGGATGGATGGATGGGTGGGTGGATTGATGGATGGGTGGGTGGGTTGGTGGATGGGTGGGTGGATGGATGGATGGGTGGGTGGATTGGTGGATGGGTGGGTGGATGGATGGATGGGTGGGTGGATTGGTGGATGGGTGGGTGGATTGATGGATGGGTGGGTGGATTGATGGATGGGTGGGTGGATGAATGGATGGGAAATGGATAGATAACTGGGTGGATGGGTGGACGGATCAATGAATGGGTGGGTTGGTGGATGGGTGGGTGGATTGATGGATGGCTCACTGGATGGATGGGAGGTGGGATTGATCGAGCCGTGGGTGGATGGTGGGTGGGTTTGTGGGTTGGAGGCGTCGCATGTGGTAAGGTGGGGTGGGGGTGGG
>CAUYRT010032929.1:0-19922 GCA_963574885.1 Lepilemur ruficaudatus
ACTGATTAACACTATGGTACTCAAAGGGTGGGAGTGAACACTGGGGAATTGGGGGTCGGGGTAGACCCAAGGCTGAGCGACATGGGGGGTCACTGTGGAAGGGTGGGATATGCTTGAAAAGTAGTTGGGGAGCGGAATTAGGGGTCTCAATAGGGGAAAGGAATTCCTCAAAATCTGATTCATGGGATTAACTGTACACCTTGGTAAATTCACTGAAAATCATTTAATTGTACACTTAAAATGGAGTGTTGGTTGTACGTAGATACAGTTGGAGCACTATGTATGTACTCTATGGACTACTTTGGCAGAGTAGATTTTTAAATGTAACAAGATAAGTCAACTTGAGTGGTAATATATTTTGGGAAATCAGCTCACTATAAATTGTGACTGTAAACATTATACTGTAAATGCTTTGTAGTTTTCCCCCAATTAAAAAAAAAAAAGAATAGCAAAAAGAAACAAGCAAGTTCAAGGCACACAACAATAGAAATGTGCACAAATTAGAGGCATGAAATATTAGGAAAGACAGTGTTTGGGAAGTGTCTGAAGCAGGAGCATTGGCTGAAAGTTTATATAAGGTGGCTTTGGACAACCGGGTCAGTCCCCACTCCTTGCAACCAGGAGGTACCCTTACTGCTCCTCAGAGGGGATCATGTGAGTGAGACACTGAATTGAAAATGAAGGGGTGAATATACTTTAGAAATCATCTTTATTTAATCTCTCCACACTGAATAACAAGATTGTCACTATTTGTGATCCAGCTCACCTTCAAAAATTCATATGTTGAACTCCTAACTGGCAATGCGATGGTACTAGTACATGGAGCCTTTGGGAGGTAATTAGGTCATGAGAGTATAGCCCCTATAAGAAGAGATGTGAGAGCTTACAGTAGCTCACCCCCTTGTCACCATCATGTGAGGATACAACAGGACTGTCATCTATAAACTGGAAAATGAGACCTACCAGGCACCTTGATCTTGGACTTCCCAGCCTTCAGAACAGTGAGAAATAAATTTCTATTGTTTAACCCACACAGTCTATGGTATTCTGTTATAGCAGCCTGAACTGAATAAGAAAAAGCTTTTCCATATGAGATGGAAGCGTGCAGGGAGAGAGAAATGGAAAGAGAGGAAGGAAAGATGGAAGGAAGGAAGGAAGGAAGGAAGGAAGGAAGGAAGGAAGGAAGGAAGGAAGGAAGGAAGGAAGGAAGGAAGGAAGGAAGGAAGGAAGGAACCATTCTGAGATACTAGGATTGGCAGACTTAGCAAATAAAAAGGCAGGATACCCAGTAAAATTTGAATTTCAAATAAACAACAATCTTTTTATATAATGTGTTCCATGTAATATTTGAGACATACTTCAACTAAAAAATTGTTATTTACCTGGAACTCAAATTTAACACATAGTTCTATATTATAGCTGCAACTCTATGAGGGACAGCATTGAAAAATATCTAAAATACTGAAAATAAAGGGAAGATCTTAAAATCTTCCAGAAAGAAATTTGAAAGAATTGGAGATAGAATGGCATCTGGCTTTCCAAAAGCAACTACAAAAGATACACAAAAATTGAGCAATGACTTTAATATTCTGTGGGGAAAATTTTTCGTCTTAAAAGTCTATACCTACACATATGGAGTTAGAACAGAGATCCTTAGACATATGAAGTCTCAAAATTTTACCTCCTGTTGCCATAATGATACAAATTGGGCACTGAGTGAAACAAAATTGTAATATAACCAAATTGGGGAGACGGAGGTAAGTAAGAGAAATCGAAGGTGGCAGGAGGCTTAGAGACAAAGTGCTGCAAATGTGATGCTCAGCCCCTAAGAGGGACTCCAAGGTCCCTGCCACCTGTGGCAGTGTGACTCACAGATGCTGACCCTTAGAAACTGTGAGATAATAAATGTGTGTTATGTTAAGCCACTAAATTTAGGTGCAATCTGTTAGAAAGCAATCGATAACTAATATAAAAGGTAACAGTGAAAAATCCTAGTCTTTTATAATAGAATGTCAAAAACAGCAGTATAAACTTTATTTTTTTAATTTTTAAAAAGTTGTAAACACACAAGAAAACATATAAAAGACTACAAAGAAATGTTATCTGGAGAGCAAGACTCTAAATTTGTGAACAGAAGGAGCAGTTGGCAACAATTTTTTATTATAATTTTTTATAAACCATTGTTATAATTTTTTAATATTATTTTTTAGAATGAATATTGTTTATGGGATACAATAGTAAATGGATAAGTTCATTTGTTACAGGAAATGTAGTTGTTCTGTGAAATCATTGTGTTTAAAGTTTTAGTTTTGATAAATTTTTTTGGCCCTTAATATAGTAAAAACTAACAAGATATCTACATACACACATAGAAGAAATAAAATAGAAATAGTCAGATCTTCTTTCTAGCTATGTATCTGACACAAAGTTGTTGTTTAGTTGCTAAATACTATTAATGTCTTTACCATTGTTATTATTATACATTTTGCATTATACAAAGTGACACTTCACTCCCAATACAAAACTGGCTTAAAGATAGGGGAAAACACAGTTGAATTCTGCAAGAATTAGGTAGGGTAATTTTAAATGTTTATTTAAAAAATATTATCTCTGCATTTTTTTTTTGGTTTTCTAGCATTTAGCTCACTTTTACTTTTCATCATAGATAATTAAGCTGGCCATGTTTGGTTAAAACAACGGTAAGAAACTAACAGAGTGAATTATTATCTTTCTTTCTGGATATTTGCCAAAACAGTGAGGCGATCTTCTGCTTTCCTCTCGAACAATGCTGCTCTGAGGCTGTTTTGGATTACAAAATAAAAATTCTATATGCCATTTCAGAAGTGACACTCCTAATGCTATTTTAATACTAATAGCAAGAATATGACTTAAGCACCCCAGCTGGAGCATTACATTGCAAGCCAGTTTATAGACAGACCTCAGATATAAAACGTATATGTTCACATGCAGTATACTTTAAGAACACTGTAGCTATTTCTGTTCAAACTATCTCCTCTTATACCTATCAATATCTCTGACAGTTCATTATTAAAAAGTACATTGATAGGAAATTGTTCAACGTTTTCTTTGTAAAATGCACATATTCCTGGGAAGGATAATACTTTAAGATAGACGTCCCCAAGCCTCAAAATCGTATGATCATTGCTGAAGATAGAAGATGCTAATGGTAAAACCACTGACTAGTACAGTGGAAGAGGATCATGAACTTCATGGGGACCAGAGAGCTTTTCAAAAATGCAAATAACCAAGCACCACCCCATCTTGTATTCTAATTTAGTAGATCTTTGACATGGACTAGATAACATTTCCTTTCCCCTCACAGCAAAGTTCCCCAGTTAATTTAACTGTATAGTGAGGGTTAGACATTGTGAAAAAATATTCCATTTCAGCTGGAATATTGGGATCAACTGATTAAAGACCTAGGAAATAGGGGGTAAACCCACGTCTGAGCAATGTGGTGGACACTGTGGAGGGGTGGGACATGTTTGAAAAGTAGCTGGGGAGCGGAATTAGGGGTCTCAATAGGGGAAAGGAATTCCTCAGGGACTGATTTATGTGATTAACTGTACACCTCGGTAAATTCACTGAAAATCATTTAATTGTACACTTGAAGTGGAGTAAAGGCATGATATGTAAAGTATACTTCAATAAAGAAAAATATAATTAAAAAAATAAAATAACTAAAGCTAAGAAAAAAAGACCTAGGAAATAATACACATACACAAAAATTAAAATCATGCCTTTGTTAAGAGTTTTCTCCTAATACCATGTATTGCTTTCACCTGATAAATCTTAATTTTTAAAGTTCCACATAACTTTGAAAGGTGAAGCAAATAATTCAAGAAGCCTTCATAATTTGAGAATATCTATGTTCTCCTTACTCCCACAGTGACTTTTCTTAATTAGAAGTTAACAAGTAGTGCTGAGACTCTTTAGTTCTCCCAAAATGCTACATGTTGCTATAGGGGATAAACCATGCCTGTTTATCTCTTCTCCCTCCAAAGGCACAATTAAAATGACCAATCTGGGTCAGAAATGTCACTCTGTTATTTCTCTGCGATCTTTCTCCCTTGCCCTTGCAAAATAAAAGTGTAAACATTCTGCTGCTTAGTACAGTCCAGATGACGAATGCTACCACCAAGACTCAGACTTGCCTCCAACCTCCTCGGAGGGTCCTTTTTTTCTTTTCTTTACCTAAGAATCACCCAAGCAACAACGTGGTAAGTAAAGATTGCTCTTACCCACAAACTGTCCTCTTCAACTCTCTCCTTTCCTCTCCTTTGCAGACTTCTCTAAATAGGTAATGGCATAGGATCTTGGAAGAGAATAGAGGAGCCTTCTCTTGGAATGTATCCACTTTCAAGTCTCCAGGTTGTCAGTTCACATCTCTCCGCAGAAACCTGAGAAGTTCCCTTGAGTTTAGAAGCTAACAAATGGATTGGCTTCAAGCAAATGACTTATCCATTCTAAAACTCAGTTTCCACATCAGTAAGGTCATGGACTTAATAATCTCAACTCTATTAACTTCCCTAATCTTTTTGTCCCAAAATTCAATAGGGTCTTTGGCTATGTCATACCTATATTATATCTTTCGGGATGTATTTTGGCAAGCTGAAGCCAGAGAAAGTACACTGAAATGGGTCAAGTGCTGGTGGTTGACTTTGAAGAGACAAATTAGCTGTTAAAAGAATCAACCCCTTAGATGTCAACTTTCATTGAGCACTATTGAATATTATTAATTTATGTTTTTACTATTATTATTGTGGAGATCTCATGCCCCACTTAGAAATTTGTCTTTCCTGGTGTTTTTCTTCTTTCTTCCTGCCTTCTTTCCTCCTTTATTTCCTTCCTTCTTTCTTTGCTTGCTTCCTTCTTTCTTTCCTCCCTCCTTTATTTCCTTCCTTCTTTCCTTCCTTCCTTCCTTCCTTCCTTCCTTCCTTCCTTCCTTCCTTCCTTCTTTCCCTCCTTTTCCTTCATTTTTTATTCTTGTTGCGTATGTGGTATCCATATGCAATGTTCTTGACTTATTTAATAGTTATTTTATTTGTTATCTCTTTCTATATAACAAACTAGCTCACACTCAGTAGCTTCAAGCAATAATTATATATTTTTACTCAAGAGCCCAGATTGGCTTCACAATTCATCTGGTCTAGGTTCGGCTCACTCATGAGTCAGCTGAGAATGATAGGTGGCTCTAGTATGTTAGTCAGTCTCTTCTACATGTTTGGGCTTGTTTTTGTGGTTGTAGCAGGATTCACAAAGCAAGCAGAATCATACGAGTCTTATGGCCTAGTATTAAAACTGGCATACCATCACTTTGCTAGCATTTCATTGTTTAAAGCAAGTCTCAAGGCCAGCCCAGATCTAAGGGGTGGGTAAATGACTTCACTCAATAAGGGAAGGAACTTCAAAGGCATGAATACAAAGAGAGAACAAATTGAGGCCATTTTTTGCAATTAATCTACTATGGTTACTTAATCATTTTAATGAGAAAATAAATACCTGAGAATCCACCATCTGAAAGGAGGAGAACTTTGGCAACAACCTGTGTCTAACAATATGGTTATCTCTCCAGACCCCTGCCCTTCTCCCCAACCCAAACCATCATTCTGAATCCCATGGCCATCATCCCCTTGCTTTTACATATTTCATTGCATTTAAAGACTACTTTTTAGTTGTTTTTAATTTTTGTATATTTTGCATGTGGTATTCCATCTTTCAGAACTTTTTTCATTTATGATTATATTGCCAATATGTATCTATACAGTTGTATGCCACTATAACACATTCCTTTCAATTGCTATATGATATTCCAATGTGTGACTTCATTTCACTTTCCTATCTGTTTTCTGAAATTTTTCTCTAAAGGTATCATTAGGATCTGTAAAACATCCTTAGTAATATCAATATTTCAATATGAAACACATCTTTGAATAAGATCTTCCTATCAAGTAGTATCCGGTGCTCTCAACAATAGCGTGGGCAAGACTTATGGTTTCACTATCCACAAAAATATTCCCATAAAACCTAAGGTGGAATAAAAGGCATCCATTTTGTCTTTCTTTTGTTAAAAACAACAAGAGCAAAATAAATCAATTTCTAAGCTATTGGGTAATTTTAACATTAGGTTGTCTTTTGTTAGGAAAAAAAGAGATTATTTTCACAATCTCTACTTTCCTGAAGTGTGGCTTCAGACTTAAATAGCTGGACTTAGTTTTAGCTGACTTCCTTCTGTGGAAGCCTTATAGTTTGTAGGCACTATTTTTATGAGTATACAAGTATGAGCTGCTGTTCTGAAGCGGCAGGCATTAGAGAGCTTCACCAACCTTCTGCAAGTTTAGAACCAGTTCCAAAACATCTTATGGGCAATATGACCTGGTGGCCTGAAAACACAGGATTCCGGATCTCTACTACTGAAGAGCTAATCTTACTAATCTTGGATACAGAACAAGGTCTCACCAGGCCCTTTGATAAAATTGATTAGTTTTTCTCTCTGACTCTTCTTGTTAATTGAAATTTTTACAGACTGCTATCTTGGTTATCATTATTGAAAGCAGGACAGAGCCTTTGGTTCTTTGTTCCTTTTTCTGCCCCCTAAATTACTATATTTATATACACTGAACATACTGTATTAAGTGGGACATTGCTCTCTTCACGTAATTTTTACTAAGCCAAGTGATTACTGAGCCACCTTCCTCGAGGCAGGTACTATTTTTCTAGTTATAATTTTACTATAACTAATGATCTTCTGTGTATAGTGAGAAGGGAGGGAGAAAAGAGGTTTGGGGAAATTCAAGGAGCAGCTATAAGTAGACTGTATAGAATTGAGCAAGTATATAGCTGTGTTAGCAAGACTCTCCA
Source organism: Lepilemur ruficaudatus (assembly GCA_963574885.1). Classification (NCBI taxonomy): domain Eukaryota; kingdom Metazoa; phylum Chordata; class Mammalia; order Primates; family Lepilemuridae; genus Lepilemur; species Lepilemur ruficaudatus. The sequence goes on from CAUYRT010032929.1 coordinate 6,883, forward strand.
GAAAAACAGAACCAATAGGATATATGTGAATAGACAGAGATAGAGGTGGATCTCTCTCTCTCTCTCTCTCTATGTACACATATATATATGTGTGTATGTATGTATACATATGTGTGTGTGTGTATATATACACATAAAAAGAGAAGATTTGTTATGGGAATCGGCTCATGTGATTGTGGAGGCCAAGAAGTTCCACCATATGCCTGCTTTCTGCAAGTTGGAGAAACAGGAAAGCCAGTGGTGTAATTCAATCTGGGTTTCTTTCCTTTTTCTTAGAGACATTATGGCTACAGCCTAATCAGCCTTCCTTCAGACCTGTTAACATGAAATGCTCCTTCTTGCCTCAAGGCTTTCAGAGATGCTGCTTCATCTAACTGACCCTCCCTCCAAATTCTTCTCTCTCCTCTTTCCTCACCCGGCCCTGCCCACAGTTGATCCCTACTCAGCCATCGGAATTCAGTCCAAAAATCATTTTCTCAGGAAGGATTTCCCCACCTACTAAAGCTACACCTTCCCATAATGCCTTACCCTTCACCTTCATTACACTTCTTATGTACATAGTTAAATAATCACTAGATTCATGTTAATCTCCTCAGCTAGAAATTAAGCTGAGGGCAGTGACTATATCTGACCACATTTATCTTCATGCTTTGTAGATAGTAGTCATGCAATAAATGTTTACAGAATGAAGTAGTGGATGTATATACACTGAAGAATTTTATTAAAAACTTCAGGAGATTTAAAGAATTTCTAGTATCTATATACTTTTCAATGTGAATCTCTGTGATTATTTATTCCTTTTCAGCTGAAAAAAAATGATATGTTTTGCAATGGAAAGTTAAAAAAACACAAGGATTTAAGAAAAGATCAAAGAACAAAAAAAATGCATGAGAGAAAGGGAAATATAAAAAAATTAAAAGGAGGCCCTTAGAGAATTGCTAAAAGTCATATGCTTATGCCAACATAGACTTCAATTGCTTTCAGCAAAGAGAAGATACTAATTAGTAGAATCATCTTTGTTTCCCAGTTTGAAAGATTACTGTGATTGCTTTCCTCCAGTGCCATGCCAGGCCTTAATGGTTTTAAAGATTAATTGACGGCATGTGAAAGCCAACTAGCTAATTAATGGCTGCGTGTCACCTAAGTGCCCTGAAGAAAGTATGTTCACGTTGCATAGGTAGTTAGGTCTGATGCATTCGTTTATATCGTTTTATTCATTGCCATGTGCCTCCTGCATATCCTTTCCTGTTATGTAGACTGCTAACCATGTGTCAATAGCTCCTCATAGCTAATTTGTAAAATAACATTTTTTTATGTTTACTAGTGAAAATCTTACAGCAATTAAAATTTCTTGCACTTCAATAATTATTATAACATTTTCTTACATGTTACATTCATTTTGGGTATACATTTCATGTCTAAGTTTGAATTAAAAAGTGAAGATTAATTATGCGAAAGCTGCCTATTCAGAGAGTTCTGGGAAATGGAGCAAAACACTTGATCTCACAGTGCTTCCTGTATAGAAAAAAATCACAGACCATTCTAGCCACAGGATCAGGAAAAGTTGTTTTGAGTTTAGAGCAACTTGTTTGCTACAGAAACCATAAATCCTCTTACTACGTATATATTCTTTTTATTTTCTCATGGTTACAAGAACCTGAAAGACAAAATTAAGTCTCAAATCTATTAAATTTACAATACTTTAAGGTAACTATTTTGAAGATTGACCCATTTCTAATTTACTTTGCCATCTTCGTTTTTCTTTGTGACCCCAATTCCTTAACCATTTTATTGACTTCTTCTAATGAATTTATCCCTGAAAACTTCCAAAAATCCTATGGAGAAAAACTGAAAGATTAAATAAATAAGGAAAGAAAGCAAGCAAGCAAAATCATTTCTATAGGTAAATGCTCTCATTCTATAGTGAAAAGCACTAAAGCACAGGAACATATGCATCTATTTCCCAAATCCTATTTCCTTTGGTTTCCAATTTTATTCAGAAAATATTCTGAGCTTTTAAAAAGGTCCCAGGACATGAAATAGTCATATGCAAATAACCATTGTAGCTGTTAATTTCAATATGTCAAAATATTAGATTTACATCTCTCTGTGGATATCAGCGTTTTAAAAAGAGGAATGACATCCCTGATTTCATTCTATTAAGGCATTTAAAGTAAGCAATCCCACACCGCTTTCTAATCACTCAGCAGAGAAGAGGGTTTAGCTATGCAGGCACAGACTGAAATCCCTTGTTTCTCTTACTGAAATGCACTGCAAATAGAAATATTGGGCAGGCCAAGCATTGCCAGCCACCCTGCAAGCCTCTTTGAGAGATTTGCTATTTCTTCATGTAATGAAGAGAGCCCTGTATTTGAACTCCATATCCATGGTGGTTTTACCTGGCAACTACCCGTGTTTGCCTTAAATCTTTCTGTTGCATGTTGTTTTCATTTGCTACTCATTCCCTACGGAGCAAGGTGTCTTGGCTGATTGGAATAGCAAAATCCTCTCTTCTGTTTCTAAGAATTAACTTGTTTTTATTAACTGCTTTATACAATAACTTCTGACACAGGCCCATGGAACACAACAGGGGAAAAGGGCACATCCACTGAACTGTTAATTGATGTAAACGCAAGAACATCTGGGCCCTAACTGGTTCTACCTCTGGCCGTGACCTTCAGCCTGTGGTTTAAATTCTCTGTCTCAGCTTCCTTACTTGTAAAGTAAGAGGATTGAGCTACAGTTGGAGTCAGTTAACTTTAATATGCATATAACTCCCTAGGAATTTTGTTAAAATGCAGTTCCTGATTCAATGTGTCTGAAATGGGAATAGATCTAGGATTCTGCATTTTAAACAATTTCCTGGGGTGATGCTGATATTGCTGATCTGGGAAGCACATTTGAATAGTTAGGGAGAGAATCATAACAGTCATTTGATTTCATTAAAACCATCTAAAGATGACCTCTCCATAAATGAGAGAATGTCTTCTAGTATTACTATTGAGAGAAATTCACTTTTTAATTTATTGTGTTGTTTGTGATATTTAATAGAACTTAGTCTGAAACTTTCTCTCTTTCTAAAATTCTTTTGACTTCAATGAATAAAACTGATATCTATTGAGTATCATGTACCATATGTTTACTTCTAGCATATTCTAGAGATGACGATATTGGTATCCAAGCAATCACATGACAAAACCAGTTTCAAACCCATGTCTTCAAACAGTGATATCTTTCAGGACCTTTGCCCAAAAGAATTAACTAGGGGACTCCAACAAAACTGCTTTCATACAAACCCCAGTCATGTCATCGTTATACTTCGTTATATTTTGAAGAACTCCAACAACCATCTTATTCAGAAACAAAGGTCTTAAAAGCACATAGGGAAGAGAAAAACATAGGGAAGCAGAAATGCTCTGGTGGGCTATGAAAATTTAGGACTGAGAAATGCCTTCCCCAGAAGTAATACTGGTAACTAAAGATACAGGCCCACCCAGGGCTCATCTCAGACTCCCGTGAGCTATGAAAGATATTCTAGGAGTGATTACAGCAGCATATTCAAGGCTAAATCTCTACAGCACCTACAGGTTTAACTCTTACACAACCACTTCTTTGTGACAACAAAAACTTGTTTCCATAAATAATGTTGGGGAAAAAATTGACCTCTTTATTTATAGTTTTCTTGATGAATTAACAGTCCCTATTTTAAAACTAGGTAGATAGATAGATGATAGAGAGATAGATTTCTAAACTTATTCTAGCTAAATATGACGTGCAACGATAAAAGCATGTAACAGATTGTTTATATTAAATAAAAGTCTGTTTCAGTGTAAAATTGCCATCTTACATGTAACTCTAGGAAACACTAGCACTATCCCTGAAGTAACTACTACCTACCTGCTCGAGTTATCATTCTGTCTTGAAGAATGCTGTCAGCCTTATCCCCTAAATCTTACATACTTCTGAAGCCACAGTAACCTGTGTGTATTTATGTAAAGCACAGGAGGGGAAAACACATCTTTTCTCTGTCCTTTCAGTTATTTATTCATTAAACAAGTACTTACTGAGCACAGAATATATAAAAGGTAATATACTAGGTACCAGAAAAATGTGTCTTGTGTTTCATTGTTCACCAAATGCTGGAACATGTATCTCATTTAATCCTCATATACAATCATGATATGGATACTAATATCTGGCAAATGAAGTATAGGTTTATCAAGGAAAGTGACTGTCTTAAGATCAATTTCTCTGTATTGGCAGAGTGTGAAGACATATCCTAATCGTCTAAACCAGACCTTTGGACAGGCTGCAGTCTGAAATGTTGGTTCAATATGTTGAGTTGCAGTCTGAAATGTAGGTTCCTGGTGAGCTCGTAGCTAAGAATGATCAGACACACCAAAATAAGGCAAGCACGAAAATTAGGTTTATTGAGGAGAGAAAGATAGTATTACAGAGCAAGAGCAAGATATATGTTTATAGAGTGAAATACATATGCCACAGATGATGACCAGACCCACTGGCATAGCAAAAGAGAGCTTGGCTATGGTCTGGATCTTGTTTTATAGTGTCTGTATAGAGAGGGACCTCCCCATGGTTCAGATGTTTATCATGGAACCTCTTTGATGGACAGCTGGAAGTTACATGTCCTGAGTCTTATTATACATGCAGATCTCCCATGAACCTCTCTGAAAGCCCATTTGATGGGGGATGGAGATGGGGGGTTGAACCTCAGTAGCACTCACTTTCATCCCCAGGAGACCCAGAGTCCCTTGCTATCTACCTAACACTTTGTTCTCAAGTCATATACTCTTTCCATTATACACACTCAATTTCCTGATTTGGTAGAATTATGTCATCTATGACAACTTTTGCCAAAAGCATTTTTCTTCATTACTTCTAGAAGTATACAGGAAAATGAGAATTCCAAGCAGCATGTGCTACTAGCAGTCTGAAGCCGTCCACTTTTTCTTGGAGCTGTGCAGCCAAAGGCAAGTCCAGGGACTCTGCATTCTCTTCATTCTGGATGAAACATATAGGAATATGTTACAGATTAGACAGCATCTGCTCTTTGGAACATGTCAAGATCTTTGCTAGCAAATCCTACTCAAGAGTGTGATTTTCTCCTCTCTGTCACTGTATTAAACAGTGCAGAGTAGAACAAATCAATACAAGTTGCCTAGTCCATTTATGAAAATTTCCTGAAAATATTATATACATTTCTGTAGCTTTTGAAAATATGATCCTAGCTTTACCTATCTACGTCCCCGCCTTTTGCTCTTTGGCCGAGCAAAGACAGACCTGTCTTGGTGACCTTCGTTATTTGCATCATCCTGGCACAATCTGCTGCAAAGGGGGTGGAATGTACTCTCTTCAAGTAAAGATGACCGTCCCCATTGAGGATAAATGGGGAAGGTCACCAGTTAAATTGAGGAGTGCAAACACAGTCAATATATAACTGAATTTTCTATTCTTCAAGACATTACCTTGGTATAATACCTGTTCTAACTCTCAGTAAATCCCTACTATGTGTCAAGAAATAAGCTAGACTCAATAAGAACAAAAGAGTCAATAATCATAAAAGAAGACATAAAGTGACTAAATGAAGTAATGTGTGAACACACTTTGTAAATGAGAAAGGTATGAAAACATAAGAAGTTATTTCTGCAAAAGCTTTATTTTCTTAAGCCTAAAAGAAAATATAATTTTGGGCATATTAAGATATGATTTATTTTAGGAAAAAAAATGTTTTAAGTCTTATGAAACAAAAGCATATTATCTATACTTATGACCTACCCAGAGTCTGTATTGTTTTAAATATTGTCTTGAAGAAATAGTCATCTTGTGATATTTTGTGGAATCTAATCTCTTGCCTACAGAGAGAAATAGTCTTTGAATGCAAGGGAGTCGTCAGTAGCAGCACTCAATATGACAAAGCAAATGCAAACTGGGTCTAATAGCTAAAGACTTTTTGACTTTCTAAGATGTTCAATTGAACATTTAAAAGGTTTAGTCTCATATCAGTTCTAGAAAGCCCCCCTGGGGCAGGCTTAAGTAACTATGCCATTAGGCACTCAGCTGCAAATTGCCTATTAAGTCTGACTGAAACTGTAAAATTGCTTTTCACAATGCAAATTAATGTAAATAAGAACAATTGGTTACACATATCACAGGCTATCAAATTGTCTACAGATGATGCATACTTTTCCCCCCCACTCTGAATTAGCATTACTTTAAAGTTATATTTGGTAGGTTTTAACAGGCTTTGGTGTCCCTGTGATAAATTTCACAAATTCATTATAAGTAGTACATGTGTCCTATGTAAGTTATCTATTATATGAAATACAAACCTCTTTTTATCTATGTCTGAGGGCTTTTACATTATGGTTCAGTGGAGATACTGCAAACAAAAATCTTAAAGCTTTAGCACTTAGGTTATAGTAAAATCATTTAGTTGCTAGATATTATTAAAAACATTTATCTATATTTAACAAATGTATGATAAGAATGAAAAAAGTTAAAAATGGATTATCAAAATGGCATAAGTCTTCTTTAGTAATATGCACAGAGAAACTTTATTGCTATTATTATATTTATGATTATTATTATTTTGGAAATTTGTAAGTTACTTAATCTTTTAAACCCTTAGTTTCCATATCTGTCAAATGAAGGTAATAAGATGCAAGTAATAGGAATGTTTGAGGGATTAAATAAAATGCTATGTGTTAAAGTTTAAAGGTATTTATAAACAACCCCACTCCTCCCATTTTTTTACAGCGTAAGTTTAGAACAAATTAAGATTCAGGCAAATAGAGATGAAAATAGTACCTTTATTTTTGATAAAGCTATAGTGATAAACATGGCTTACTAATACTCTATCCCAGAACTAAACTGACCCTCTGAATTGTTAGCAGCATTGTGTAGCACAGTAGCCTCCTTACTAGGGCAGAACCCTCCCCACCCAATTTACCACCTGGCCAAGAGCAGGTGAGAGCAGATCCTCTTTGCCTATGTCATCACAAAGGAGTACTGGCCACAGGGGTGGAAGGAGAAACTAAATATATTCTAGTGAAGCTCCCTTCACAAGGAAATAGGAAGTGAAAAAAAAAAAGTCCCTCCAAATGATATTTGTAATGGAGATTATTAATATAAATGTTGCCATTGTGACCTTAATTTATCTGTTCATTATGATTATTCTGATGACTCTGAGGAATAAGATGGACAGCAAAACCTGATGGCAGTGGAATAGAGAGGTGGTAGCCTGGCCTGTGTGCACACATTTTCTAATACTCTTAGGACTGTTGCTATAGTAATGAACAGAATTTCCAACAAGCCCTGAATAACCACGAAGGATGGTTTCAAGAAGTCCCTGCCATCTTAGGGATTAGAATTCCTTGTTGGCTATGGGCCCCAATCTGCTAATTTCTCCCTGACTATGATACTGGAGAGATTTCATACTATAACTGCAAGGTGGGACTGAATGAAACTTGAAAGATGCCACCAAGAAAAGGCATATTCTTAGCTACTATTCCCCCTTAAACACTTAATGGGTTTTCACCACCTCCTAATGCAAGTTCTCACTAAAGAATGTAGGAATACTTGCTACCATCATTTTCTCCTCAGCATTAAAAAAATCTCAGGCAAAAAATGAGACAAAAATATTTTAATTTTAATGTCTATTATAATACCCATGAAGCTGTCAATTAATCAACAGTTAGTTTTAAGCACCTCCTATCATATTTTTATCATTGTGCTCAAGATAAATATGAGACAATTCTCAGCTCCATTTTGAAATAGAAGGTATTAAAACAACACAGAAATATAAAAAAGTGTCTGACTTCTTAAAAAACTATAATAAATAATATTTCCTCAATTACAATAGTTAGAGAATATAACTTCTCCATCATATAGTACCAATATCCATGTGAAAACCATCTACAGAACTTTATTTATGAGATCATTCTAATACTATTAAATATTTTGCAGAAATGATCAAGATGTTGATTTCAGAAAAAAATTGATATACAGTATCAAATAAAATTTTATGTAATTCTGTGAAAGCGACATAATTCAAGTAGGAAGAGGGTTACACAACTGAGTTTTTCTTTTCATTACCTCCATTACATCCAAACTGAAGTGGCAATATCCTACTTGGTGTCACATAAAGTGGTAAACTCACTAACAAAAAGAGGTGTCATACTGCTTTTCAAAGGATATCACAAATGCATTTTTTGGTAATCTTTACACATTTGTAAATAACTCAATATATGAAGCATAGTTTATAGTTTTATATATCTCTTTTAGTTATTCTCACATATTGTTAATCATTAAGAGTAATGCCAACCAGAAAGTAATTTTTTTTGGAGCCAAAATAAAGGATTGCCCAAGCCCATGGAGGCAGTATTCAACATCCTGGCAAGGGCAACATTCACTCTTTAAAAAAAGAAAAAAAAAAAAGATAAAGATTGTAGGAAGGCCAAAGAATATTGCTACCTTTGTATAAGATAGAGAAAGTCTGGAAATATCATAGCCTTGATATTTAAATTGTTATTATCATTTTTGTGTGTGTGTTTGGCCTTAGAAATCAACCATCAAATATGTTTCTGTTAGGTCCAGAGTCGAGAGAGATACACATGAAGCCTCGTGTAACAAAATGCTGTTTGTCTTGAGCATCTGGGTGGAGACGGGTAGAGGCCTAAAGATCGTCCACCCAGAGGGAGGGGAAAGCCTAGGGGTTTCTTTTGTTGTTGCTGTTTTTTAAAAAATCTTTTTTATTTTGAAATAATTATAGATTTACAGGGTGTTACAAAGAGAGTGCGGAGAGTTCTCATGGACCCTTCACCACCCAGTTTCTCCCAGTGGTGACATAATAATTACAGCGTCCTATCAAAACCAAGAGATTGACTTGGTACAGTGTGTGTGTGTAGTTCTATGTCATTTTATCACATGTGTAGGTTTGTGTCACCACCACCGTCACCAAGACACAGAACTGACCCATCACCACAAAGATGTCCCTCCTTCTCCCCTTTTGGAGTCACACCCCAGTCCCCACTATCCTAACCCCTAGCGATCACGAATTTGTTCTCCATCTTTGTAATTTTGTCATTTTGAGAATATTATATAAATGGAATTATATGTGACCTTTTGAGATTGACTTTTTCAGTCATCATAATGCCTGTGAGAGCCATCTAAGTTCTTGCTTGTATCCGTAGTTCATTCCTGGGCTGGGCGCAGTGGCACACTCAAAATCCATATATAGATATTCATAGCAGCTCTATTTGTAATAGTCCCAAACTGGAAGCCTAGGGTTTTATGGAGAGTTTTTCCAGGGGGAGTAAACAACACCTGCAGAGATAGGGGAGGAGGGTAGTAGTTTAGTCCTTATCAAGGGGGAATAGGAATGCCCGCACAGCTGTCCGTGGTCAGGGTCAGATTTACAACCTCTTGACTCTCCAGACTCCTGAAGCTATTGTTTTACCAGCCTAAGTTTTCCATTAACTGCATTCTGTCCTACACATACTTTTCGGGTTTCCATCCTAAGTCCTAAGCCAACCTAACAGTTTCTACATATGAATTCAAATTATTTTTATTAACCATCTGTAGTAAATGCTATGGATAACACACCAACTGCGTGTCATTGCAAGTAATTGTTACTGTCGCTGAATAGGGTAGGCCAGGAGTGCCATAGAATTAAATTTCCTGGGAGTAGGCTCAGACAATTAAAGATAGGCACCAACTTCCTCAACCCTTTGAATGTCTCATCACTGAGCAGTGTTCTGTGTTGTTTCCCACAGTTCCCCATCATATTTGAGCATTACTTGCCAACAGTCGAAACCTGCCCAGTAATACACTTTATTGAATTTCTTTCATTTTCTTTCTTCCTTACTGTCTTACCAGTGTTTCTTGGATGACCTCACAAATAAACTGCTTGTACTCAAATCTGTTTGAATGTGTTTAAGAAAAATCAGGTTGTCCAGAAATATTTTGAAATATATTCGGATGTGTCCTGAGGTCACTGATAACTTTGCATACCATTCTGCATCAATTTGTATAAGATATAAGACCTTGTCACAGGCATGAGAATAGGTTTTTTTCTTTGTCATTGGAGGAAGACCTGAGAGTATCTTATTTTCATTGAGGTTATCAAAGACCATATTTTCTTTAGTGGAAAAGTAGAGAGTTATACAGTATAGTCCTTTATCAAATCTTAAATATATTTTTCAGAGGATTCTGGTACATTGCCTTGCACTAAAAAGAAAAACACAGATAAAATTGGAAGTTGGTGGTCTTTACTAGTCTGAAGAAAAGATTTGAGAGCGTGGAATTGGGTTGAAGGTAAAAATGTATCCATTGGCAGAATATGGGAAATAGTATGTTTTGGTGACTTCCTATTTGAGCATCATTCTCTCTTCCTCTTTGCTGTTGTTGGCTGAAGAGGGTGCTCTCTGAAGAGAAGAGATCCTTGATAAGAAGCTATAGCAGGGCCAGTCCCTTAATCTTCTGAATACACATTTTCTCTTCTATAAATTGCTGGTCTTGAAGCTTTCCTTTGAAGATTTACACATAATGCATCCAAATACCGAGTATCTACTGGGCATTCAACAAATGGCAAAAGTATCATCCATATGACAAAATAATCTTTTAAAGTATAAATCTTAAAATATTTTGTCTTTTCTTAACTGCAACTCTTCTTCTAATCAGGAATCATTGACATTACCTAAAGGAGAATTAGGATTGTTACTGGAGAGGAAGAGAGAGAGAGAGAAACAAGAGTCTTTTTTTTTTTTAACTTCCAAATGAGTCTGTTAGGAAACAATAGAGATAGTCCAGTGGGAAGTCAAGAATGGAGTTTATGCCATAGAAACAATAGATTGGACTGGGAATCAGATCAAGTTTCCAGCCCCATGTCATGCTTGTACTTAGTCACAGGGCTGTCTGCTTGCTGTTGTCTGAGAGTGCTGCTGTCTGGTAGAGACATGACAGTGACTGGGCCGAAGATTTGCTGTGCCCACCTATGAACTAGGCCCGACTACATACTGCCCAGCATAGTCCAAAACATCCCCAAGTACCCTAAAATTGAGGATAGGAAAATCGAAAACCACAAACAAGGCAGAGTAGGACAGAGAAAGCCCCCAGGAGCTTTTTTGGGTCAGCCTGATGGTATTCTACTTGCCATCGTTTTCATTCCTGTAACCATGTTATGTTTTCACTATTATACTTCTGGAAAATATTAATAACATAGTAGTCCTTATATTGAGTTGGATTTGCCTTTTATTCCCTATTCCAGGAACAGAAATGTGTTGTTAGAATCTTCACACAGAAGCCTTCCCCAATGTCAAATAACTCATTTGAATAAGATTTTCATTCTTAAGACAAATATTTTGTGTCTTATGAAACTGATAGTGCCTTTAGACATTTCTGATGGTTTAAGATAATTCTCATTACACATTTAATCTAATTTTGCTTCATCCTGACATTTTAATATTAAAAATATATTCTATTATTATGCTGTTTCTGAGACTAGTTTATTTCAATTCTATAAAATTTGCATTAGTCTACTTTTATTAAAAGAGGTTTTATTCTCTCCTGATAAATTTGGCTTTATAAGAACTGATATTTAATGATATAATAATAGCAATTTTAAATAACTTCTTTTTCACGTGTCCATCTTGTAGGGAAGGAAAGATAATTTTCCCTCTGCCCTTCTAAGTTTCTTAGTGGGAACCATGTAACAAAAGCTGGATTAACAAGAGAAAAACAGTTTATTTACATGTATATCTCAGATATACGGGAGGAAACTAAGAAAAAAAGTAACTCTCAAAGAAGTGGTTTATAACTCCAGTTCATTTAGTATTCTCCACAAAGGACAATAAATTTATAAAGAAATGACAAGACAAAGGAAAAGGACCTTGATTCTCCAGGAGCAGCAAATTGTGGGAAGACATATTTGGGAAGCTAATGGTAAATAAAGGCCAGCTGGTAAAGCTTGTTATGTAAATTTTTATAGTGCTGCCTCCAGGCTGATAAGGGCCTAATGTCATTTCTAGTGATCAACCTTTGTCCTTCTGGTAGCGGGGGAGGACGGACACCTTTGTAAGTATATGTCCTGCTTTTAGGCAAATGGTGGGAGTGCAGAGAGCTCTGCTTATATCTGCTTCTTCTCAATTCCCTCCCACTCAAAATAATCCTTATGCCAATGTGGCATATTTTGGGGTATCATATTCTGCCATCCTTCAAACTATAAAAAGAATATAAAGACTTGCATTTAATCTAAAGAGTAAAAGAATATTATTTCAGCAAATCAGAAGTCAGTACTGAAACCTGTGGCAATTTGCTAATAGATCAGCATAGAATTATTTTAATAATAAAACATTAGCTCTGAAAAATAATTTATATCCATTTTAACATAAAATTGAAAATGATGCTATATCTTTTAATATTTATTTCTTCAGAAATTTAGGAAATTCCCTAATATTATTTCTTATTCTGAAAACAAATTAAATGCCATTCTCACTGACTATTAACTAAATAGCAGTCTAGAGGATTTACCATAGGACCATATTTTATTTTTTAAGATTTGATCTATTTCTCTTTGTTATTATGGTCTTCATGTAATTTGCTGGATTTAGCTAATTGCCACTACTAATGAGACCAATTTTGCTCCATGTATTTAATTATTTCTCCATGTAAAAATTTTTTACATAAAAACATTTCTTAAAATTGAGTAATATTCCACTGTGAACATATACCAGATTTTAACAATCCACTCATGAATTGACGGGCACTTGGGTTGTTTCCATGATCTAGCAATAGTGAATTGTGTTTATGGCAGCACAATTCACTATTGCTAGGTCATGGAAACAACCCAAGTGCCCGTCAATTCATGAGTGGATTGTTAAAATCTGGTATATGTTCACAATGGACTATTACTCAATTTTAAGAAATGACAGTGAGTTAGCACCTCTTGTATTATCCTGGATTAAGCTTGAGCCCATTATTCGAAGTGAGGTGACACAAGACCCGAAGAATGGGCCCCACTT